>JAXIVJ010002319.1:0-110000 GCA_036785665.1 Chirona hameri
TAACGGGGGACAGAGTAACGGGGGACAGAGTAACGGGGGACAGAGTAACGGGGGACAGAGTAACGGCGGACAGAGTAGTTAACAGCTCTATGTGTGAAACAAACTCCAGCGCAAGTTAGACAACGAATCGAGACGATTCGTTGTCAAAGCGTCAAATCGCCAAATATGTCGGTATTTCTTGGCAACGCTTAGTGACACATCTCGATTCGTTGTCAAAGCGCCAAATCGCCAAATATGTCGGTATTTCTTGGCAACGCTTAGTGACACATCACACATAGTCTGTTTCTGTGGCACATCACACAGTCTGTGACACATCACACAGTCTGTGACACATCACACAGTCTGTGACACATCACACAGTATGTGTCACATCACACATAGTCTGTGACACATCACACATAGTCTGTGTCTGTGACACATCACACATAGTCTGTTTCTGTGACACATCACACATAGTATGTGACACATCACACAGGCTGTGTCACATCACACAGTATGTGTCACATCACACAGTATGTGTCACATCATACATAGTCTGTGACACATCACACATAGTATGTGACACATCACATAGTCTGTGACACATCACAACTAGTCTGTGTCTGTAACACATCACAGTCTGTGTCACACATCACACAGTCAGTGTCACATCACACAGTATGTGTCTGTGACATCACACAGTATGTGACACATCACACGGAGTATGTGCCACATCACACAGTCTGTGTCTGTGACACATCACACATAGTCTGTGTCTGTGGAACATCACACATAGTCTGTGTGTGACACATCACACATATTATGTGACACATCACACGGAGTATGTGCCACATCACACAGTCTGTGTCTGTGACACATCACACATAGTCTGTGTCTGTGGAACATCACACATAGTCTGTGTGTGACACATCACACATATTATGTGACACATCACACGGAGTATGTGCCACATCACACAGTCTGTGTCTGTGACACATCACACATAGTCTGTGTCTGTTATTATTAGGTTATATATATACTGCAGTTATCATGTCCATGTATGCATTTAATATTGTATTGCTTCACTTAAGACAAGGAGAAGTCAGCAGAGTAAGTGATGTAGTGAAGTACTCCTTAAGTTATTTGTTAAATCAGAACACTGATTTATTATCAACTAATGATTATAAAGTTGGTTTGAAAAACACCCAAACTCACACCCTCACACTCCAGAACATTGTTTGGACGCCTTTATTATCTAGTTGCTAGGATTTGTTTTTCTCGTCAGATGTGACTGACTCGTAAGAGGATGAGTCGACTCAACTTTGACTTGAGCAGCATCCAGGCGACTTAACTTTGACTCAAGCGACATTCATGTGACTCAACTCAGACTCAACTCCTCCATTTTTCTTAAGTGACTGGACTCTGACTCAAATTGAGCCCCTATTTTTCGTAAGCGACTCGACTCTGACTCAAGTTGAGTTGAGTCAGTTTTGAGTCAAATTTGACTCACCGACTCTGAGTCAGGCACAGCCCTGGGCCGGAACATGACAGTCAGGGGCGTAGCTTCTCCATTTTTTTTTGGGGGGGGGGGGGGCGAGCTGGGAAAAATCGCTTTAAGTACTATCAAAATCCACAAAATACAAATTTCTCCCCAGATTTGACCCACTTCCTCGTTCAAGTTGGGGGGGGGGGGGGCTGAAACCAAATTGTTGTTGGAGGGGGGGGGGGGGGGGGGGGGGGGCTGAAGCCCCTCCAACTGAATAGGATCCTACGCCCCTGGTGACAGTGATGTGACACACATTGTTAAAAATAAATCGTAAGGCAGAACTTCCAAATTCCCAACATCCGAAATTTCTGCAGTGATGTAGGGAAGGAAAACGGATACTTTTCCAAAAAATAATAAAAAACTTTTTAAAAACTCCCAAAAAAACTTTTGCGTATTGAGGTTACAACCCCGCCACTGATACCATCGTCATCGGGGCCATGGATAACCCTGGGACACTAAACACACGTTATGCAAAAGACGGCAGCACTTTAGACTGAGACTTGAGCCCAGTTTCCCATATACGCATACTCAACGATACAAGGTACCTTTTTAACATACGACCTGTGAGTCTCGGTCCCCAACTGACGCCAAGACAGGAACAGGAAATACGACTGACGATTCATCAACTTCCCACAACATAATATATGCAAATATTGGCATATATGAAAATAGGTTGCGTAGAAAGGCGCATACAAAATTACGCAAACATTACTGGTAAACGCATTAAACAATTTGTTCCGCCGCTGGCGAAAAATTTGTTACGCGAACTTAGATCGTGAACCACTTTTCTGACACTGCAGCCGTGTGACGTCATACCGTTCACCCCATCCCCGCTTTCCGTTATCCCCCTGCTGCCTACCACTGCTGACCGTAGCCGTGTGACGTCATACCGTTCGCCCCATCCCCACTTTCCGTTATCCCCCTGCTGCCTACCACTGCTGACCGCAGCCGTGTGACGTCATACCGTTCGCCCCATCCCCGCTTTCCGTTATCCCCCTGCTGCCTACCACTGCTGACCGCAGCCGTGTGACGTCATACCGTTCGCCCCATCCCCGCTTTCCGTTATCCCCCTGCTGCCTACCACTGCTGACCGCCGAACCGCAGGCAACCGCAGGGCCCATGAACACTGAACAGGCCTCTGCTGTTGCGTGGGGCAACAGACCAGACCAAGGTCAATCCCTACCGCCGCCGCCGCTTGACAGCTACCGAAATAAATAACCGCCGAAAAAGCGGCGACCGCGGCCGAGAGTCCGAGCGACACAGCGGAAGGCAGGGATGGGGCGAGGAGCCGGGTCCAGATAAGAAAACTACTCTCTACAGGATGCCGGGCGCAGCACTCCGCCCCGATTATACAGGCCCGTGGCCCGCAGACGGACCGATTATACAGGCCCGTGGCCAGCACTCCGCCCCGATTATACAGGCCCGTGGTCCGCAGACGGACCGATTATACAGGCCTGTGGCCAGCATACGGACCGATTATACAGGCCCGTGGTCCGCAGACGCACCGATTATACAGGCCCGTGGCCAGCAGACGATCCGATTATACAGGCCCGTGGCCAGCACTCCGCCCGATTATACAGGCCCGTGGCCCGCAGACGGACCGATTATACAGGCCCGTGGCCAGCACTCCGCCCGATTATACAGGCCCGTGGCCCGCAGACGGTCCGATTATACAGGCCCGTGGCCCGCAGACGGACCGATTATACAGGCCCGTGGCCAGCAGACGGACCGATTATACAGGCCCGTGGTCCGCAGACGGACCGATTATACAGGCCCGTGGCCAGCAGACGGACCGATTATACAGGCCCGTGGTCCGCAGACGGACCGATTATACAGGCCCGTGGCCAGCAGACGGTCCGATTATACAGGCCCGTGGTCCGCAGACGGACCGATTATACAGGCCCGTGGCCTGCAAACGGACCGATTATACAGGCCCGTGGTCCGCAGACGGACCGATTATACAGGCCCGTGGCCAGCAGACGGTCCGATTATACAGGCCCGTGGCCCGCAGACGGACCGATTATACAGGCCCGTGGTCCGCAGACGGACCGATTATACAGGCCCGTGGCCCGCACTCCGTCCGATTATACAGGCCCGTGGCCAGCAGACTATACAGGCCCATGGTCCGCAGACGGACCGATTATACAACCACCTGTCGCAGAGGCGTAACTAGGAACAGTGCCGCGGCGAATAGGAAATGGACAGGACGAGTATCGGGTGAAGAACATTGCCCTGCGGCTATGTTCTCTCCACATATCAGCCCAGGGTTGGTTGTGCAAATCAAATGCAGCAGGTATGTAAGTCATTGGTTCCGGCCACCCCCCCCCCGTGCTCCATTGTTACCGTGCCTACTGCCTACTGCCTATGACCTATTACCTTTCCCAACACTAATTGACTATCGATCGATTCGTGACATAACGAGGTAACTAAGCCCAATAATGGGGTGACAATAATCAGCACCCGAACGTCAAATGATACCGAACAAGTTCGTTTATTTGCACAAATCGAAGACGGGATATCCCAATGATGTACGAAGCCAAACTGTAAAATTACCTAAAGCTACAAGACATTGGACAAATACGTGTTACAATATACGAAATACACCCTAAACATAAAATATGACATGAACAAAACATCCAGCACACACAACACAAAATTGGTTACAACGATGCGATGCCTCACTTTGGTGTGGCACTGATGGTACGTATCGGCAGAGATCAGCATTGGGACACGTTCCTATAAAACGGTTAAGTTGCCTGGGCAGTCTGGCGAACAGTCCTTCTTTGACCGTATTTACCCTGGCGTACGGCATATTAGCCCGCGCACTGCAGGGGCTTTGCGCCGACCACGAACTGCAGGGGGGGGGGGGGGGGGGGGGTTGATTTCCGCCCCCCCTCCCCCCACCTGAGATCTCGAAAACTATGCTACGTAGCGAAAAGCGGAAAACGGCATTTGATAGCTTGATACATGCTCTATCGAAAGTATTTCAGGAATGTTTTAGGTCAGGTCAAAATTGAGGTCACCAGAGGTCATCAAAGGTCAAATTTTCAATTTTTTCCTGTTTTAGGACATCGCTCCAGAAATTCCCATATATCTCAGAAACTATGGTAGTTAGAAACAAACGAAAAAGAAGCAAACGCCAGCCAGTGCAATTTTAAATCGGTAAGGTGTCCTCAAATTTGATTTCAGGTCAACATGTAAGGCTGCAGAGGTCAAAAAAAGGGGGAAAATGCCGTTTTTTGCTAAATCGTTTTTCGCTAACTTTTTACTTAATAAAGATAAAGGAAAACTGTTTACGCCATTGTGTTTATCTTGTCAAGGCGCTTCGAATGATTTACATGATGACCTTGTTAAGTTAACTTACAAAAATTGACCTAAGGTCAAGGTCAAGTGGTGACCCAAGTAGGGTATGTTGCATATGGGAAGACGTGTCTCGACGAGACAAACACATTGATGTCTGTTTTACTTCTCTATCTTCATTATGTCGGGAGTTATTGACAAAAAAAAGTGATGGTGACCTCGCATGACCCAATAGGAGTCACTGAACAAAACTTACACTTGAATCATCAAGAATATCCTATAATAACATGATCCAGAAGTAATTGGACTAATATCATGCATATCCTTGAAATAGGAAGCATTTGTATATTTCCCCATTGACATTGATTATGGGGAGGTTACGAAATTGACCTGACCTTAGGTCACCGATATCAAAATTCCGAGATAAAAGAATTGTAAGTACTTATGCCCTCATGACATCCTGTAAGTTTCAAACTGATCAGTGAAAAACTCTGGCTTTGGCACAACTGCAAACATTTTTGGAGGTGGGGTCACTTGACCTGGTCTGGTGACCTGACCCGAGATGACCCGAGGTTATTTTTTTTAAGTGTGCGCAATTGATGTTCTAATAGGTGTGCCAAAACCCGGCGGCGCTGCGCGCCGCCGTTTTTTCGCTATCTTTGAAAAACCTGAGGGGGGGGGGGGCGGAAATCAACCCCCTGCAGTGCGAGGGTTAAGCAATGTGAGGGTCAGCTGCCTGGTAGTACGACACAGTACATTGACGAAACATTACTGCAATAAAAATGACGATGATATTTTACCCTTAAAACCGTTGCGAATGAACATGAGATCATGATGGGTCCTACGTGCCGATACAGAAGCAAGTTTAAAATGAGACAATAAGTCAAAGTACGCCATGGATGGTGATTGCGAGCGACAGTGGGCGTTCAGCCACAGCAGGAACTTCTGCTCTATGCGCTGCAGCCTATCAGTGTGCGTTCGAGCGGCACCGCCCCATATCACACTACAATATTCCATATTTGAACGGACGTAGGCAAAATACGACATCAGTACTGCTGTCTCTTTGATATATCCTCTCGGGTTAGCCCCCTGGAACGATCTAATAAGGACACCAAGGGCTCTATTGGCTCTTCTCATGGTATTAGCGATATGATTGCTAAATGTCAGCTTTGTGTCTAGAATTACTCCTAAATCTTCTCCAATATATTCCGTCTTCCAACGTGGTGTTTCCGATCAAATATTTCGTCACTATTGGCTTCGTTCTCAGTGTCATCCGAAAAGATTTGCACTTGGACGGGTTCAGTTTGAGCATCCAACAAGTCGGTCACTGACGCATTCCAGATTCCAGATACGACTCGTCGCAACTGACACGTCCCAGATCTTCGAGTCACGTGACTGGACTGGAATAAGCTGGATTGAACCGGATAGCGCATTTCAATAAACACCAGTCCTGTGCAAGGGGTATGCGGCCGCCGCGGCTCCCGCGGCCAAAAAGGCGGGGCTTAATTTGAACAACTTGAACACTTTTGCGGCCGCTGATGGCGTCCGATAGATGACGCGTGTAACGGTCGCAACAAATAGTCAATTTCATGCAAACCCTCAATGTTTTCCAAAGCCATTCGATTACATGAATATCTACGAGTCACTGCGAGTTGTCATTCTTGGTCAAACAACCACCAGTGAGCTGCGATATCAACAAAACAGTGCGCAACTGTTGTCGGACACGCGCCATTTACGTCGAAGTTATTTTGCGGTTGCTCCCGAGCAACCGCGAGAGCCGCAGAAAGTATGACGTCACACCTCCGGACCCAGTTCTCTGTGATTGGTGGACAATTTAGCTCCGCCCTTTTGGTCGCGGGAGCCGCGGGGGCCGCCACGACTTGAACAGCAACCGGGGCAGTGAGCGGCCGGTGAACGCCGCGCGCGGTACTTCTCAGCGTTAGGACAAGGCAGTTCGATCTGAAGTGATGAGCTTCGATCACAGAGATGGAATGCGCCCTTCAGAGAGGCAAAGGGGGCTGATCCTCGCAGATTGAGTGAGCAGGACCATTCATCAATTAACCCGGCATGGGCGTTAACCCGGGGGGTTAACGCCCCCTGATGAACTTTCGTAATAGCTCAAAAACCATTAGCGCTATCAACAGGGTTGGACTTTTTGCCGGCAAAAAGAAGTTTTTGCCACTTGCCGGTTTAAACCGGTTTTTACCGGCAAAAAGTGGCAAAAAGTGGCAAAAACTAAAACTGCCTGCTTTTTTCATAAAATTGTTTGTAAAAGAAGTGAATATTCCTATATCATTGAACCATTTTAAATGCTGTGCCAGTTGCAATGCAATTGTAAACCTGCTGCTTGACCTGCACTGAGATAGCTGGGACAAATATATATTTAGAACTGTGAAAGGTCATGATGGACAGTGGACAGTATGGAAAAAACAATGAAACTATACAGATACTAATAGGCTTCAAGTTTCTTTTTGGAGTGACACTTCTAAATAATGCAGTATTCGTACATTGAGCACCTCGTCAGCCTTTGGCAGCGCTGACGCCTTAGGTCCAAGTGACCATGCTGGTTGAGCAAGCGATTTGTCGTTCATTGGTGTGAGGGTTAAGTCCAATTAAATTTATAGGGTAGGAAGGTTCTGTGGGAAACTTTGTTTTGTGAAAATTTCATGGCCCTAGGTCAATATCTTCAAGGTCAAATGAGGTCAAACATGCTAAATTGTGTTTGTTATGCTCTCCTTGGCTTGGCATTGTTATGAAACGCAGGGGTTGCATGTATATACCCCCAACATAGGCTGAAATGATTTGTTGGAAATAATAATGATACAATAGGGATGATATAAGAGCCAGGACAGTTCCAGGACATATCGACCATTGCCGTACATCCTCATATTTAAAAACCATCTAAGATTGGGTCTATAGGGTAAAGAAGACGTGTCTTAGGCCCTGAAGACGACTGTGCAAATATTTTGCCTCGCCGAGCAACGGTCACCGAGTTATAGCCTCCGGAAATTTCGAGGTCACGCTGCAGACCTTTCTTTGATGGATCATAACTTATAGTGAGACGACCGGAAACCTTAAAAGCGACATATCACTTTATCGATTTTTATTTTATTTTGTGACCTTGTGACCTTTTCTTACGTGACCTATCTCGACATTTTCTCAGTCAAAACCCAGTGAAAAATGGCATGACATGACGTTATTAAAACGTCATTATCTTCCAAAGTACTACCTCAATTTCAATGAAATTTTGTAAGAAGACGTCGAATTGATGCAGCATAAGGTACTGCAAGTTTGACGTCGCTATCGCTCATAGTTTTCAAGTTATTGAGAAAATCCGGGGGGGGGAATTTACCCCTCCCAGCGGGGCGCGGGTTACCCCCCCCCCCCCCCGCCAATGGTGTTCAGCTGAGACCCAGTCAATGCCGGTTTAATAAAGGGTGGGATGGGAAATTAGAGATACACGCAGAGGGAGGGAGGCCTTCTAAGCCAGATGAGATAATAGAGATGAGTTAAGACAAATATAAATAAATGAATAAAATAAATAATGTTGCACCATTATCCCGCCATTAGCTGGGGGAGGGGAGATCGCCCCCCCCCCCCCCCCCCTGACGAACTTTCACAATAACTAACAAACTAATAGCGCTATTGACGTGAAACTTCAGGTACCTTCTCCTACGTCAATTATACTTCTTCTGTGCGAAAATGAAGAAATTTCGTCGAAAATTTCCCGAAATATAGCGAATTTAGTGACGTCACTACACACGAGTTAGACACAAAAATCAGCTAAACTTTAGCAGGCCTTACAAATGCCACATTTGAAGTAAAATGCAATCGAAAAACTCCAAAAGATAGCAAATGGCATGGGCTACAAAATGGCTATCTCGGATTTTTTTTTATATATACAATTTTGGTTTTTGACCCCCAAAATGCAAAAAAAAAACTCAAAATCAACATTTTCGAATATTTACAAAAAAACAAACTGAAGATATGTTGAAGAACCACATGTGGACAATACCCAAACCAAATTTAAAAGCAATATCTTTATTTTTGATGACTAATCGCTCCCCAAGTATGAGTAACTCATGACGTCATATTTTGAATTTGCGTTTTATTTTATTTTAGTGACCAGATACAAACAAATGCATGCCAGCACTGTATTTCTGAGACAAATCTGGTCTAGACACATGCCTTTTCTATTATTTTTTTTCAATTTCAAATTTTGACCTTGACCTTATTGGTGTCAGGTGTGAAAATGACTGCTACTATCCAATTATACATGTAAAATAGACCTGTGACCGTTTTTGACCTGACCTTGACCTTTACTTACAATTTCACTTTTGCTTATGCCGATGCGGGATATGCATTATACCTTTGAGAGCACTTTGTGCGATAATAGTTCCAATCAAAGGATTTGGATGGAAAGCATGGCCCAAAACTCAAATATCTCAATTTTACCTATGACCTGACCGTGACCTGACATGTGACCTTATTTTGACAATTTCGTGCATGCTTTGGATGCGTCTCATTGAGAGCTTTCGATTGCCGCCTTGCACGTCTCGCTGCGGTTATTGGTTCGGAAGATAACTAGGGGGGGGGGGGGGCAAAACGCCCCCCCCCCCAGCCAATGCCAGGTTATCACTGACTGTCATTAACATTTAACATATGCAACTGTCATTAACATTTTTTGTTCATTTACTGACCTGATGCAGGCAAAATATCACCACTGTATTTCTAAAAGGGAAAAAACTGGTCCAGCAGCTCATGTTGTGCTGGACACAGGACCAGAATGATAAATAATAAGGAATGTTTTAGATGACTCTTGCTTAGAGCTTATAACTGCAGGCTTTTACATCTTGATATAATTATTAGCTAAAAATATGGTGTTATTTTGTAAATATGTTGCTTGGCTGACAATTTCAGTCAAAAATACCAGTCAAAACACACATATAGTAGGTCTTAACATGTACATGTATTATTACATACATGTACATATACATGTAATATACATGTATACATACATGTACATGTGCATGTATAGTAGGTTAATAATTGTGTTTTTGTCCCCATTTTCATGCTTTCATGATAACTATGACTAACCTCATTGGTGGCAGGGTTGTGCAGGTCAATCCATTCTGATGTCGAGCTTTCCACAAACTTGCCATTGATGAAGAGCTTGGTGGTATCCACTGAGGCATACCTGTGGCCAAGACGGAGACTAGATAGCCCCACCTGCCAACCAGAACAAACCAGCCAGGTCATGCACACTGCACAGCGCACATTAAGTCAGAGCACACTGCACAGCGCACATTAAGTCAGAGCACACTGCACAGCGCACATTAAGTCAGAGCACACTGCACAGCGCACATTAAGTCAGAGCACACTGCACAGCACACATTAAGTCAGAGCACACTGCACAGCGCACATTAAGTCAGAGCACACTGCACAGCGCACATTAAGTCAGAGCACACTGCACAGCGCACATTAAGTCAGAGCACACTGCACAGCGCACATTAAGTCAGAGCACACTGCACAGCGCACATTAAGTCAGAGCACACTGCACAGCGCACATTAAGTCAGAGCACACTGCACAGCGCACATTAAGTCAGAGCATACATATTTGTATTGCAAATATTGACCTATTTAGGTATGTAGGGATGGTAATCTTCAACTAAGGTACCTGTCAGTGTGCTGTGCTATACACAGTATGGTAGCACAGTATGACATCACAGGATCATATGGTAACATCAGAAAAGCAGTGGGATTGTGCACCACAGTGACATTTCCATATTTCTTCTGACAAAGCTGTTACTATTATTAATAGGTTAGGTTAGGTTAGGTTGCGTAAATACATCAGACAACTTATTTATGCTGTAGGGTTAGGTTTTGTCTACAAGATGGCCGGGGGTCCGGGGGGCCCTGGTAGGGCTGCAGTGCAGCGAGCGAATGTGAGCAGATCATTCTAAATGTGGGTCCTTGCAACCATAATTGCTGTAAAGGTTGGGTCAGGTTCGATTATGTTATTACAATTGTTTCCTGCCACACCCTGGTTAGGTTTAACAGCTTTGTCAGAAGAAATATTGACATTTTTCCATGGTGCACAATGCAGCTGCTTTTCTGATGTTACTGTATGCTGCCATACTGTGCATAACATGGTGCACCAACAGGTACAAGATAACTAGAAGAAGACAGGTACCTTAGTCAAAGATTACCACCTAACCTACCATCATACATGAGGCCAGACTGGAGAGTAAAAAATCATGTTATCATCGACATGTCCAGCGAAATCACTGATTGCGAATTTTGGCTCAGCGTCCAACGTAAATGACCGATTGTACAGAAATTTCGGAGCAGCGTCTGGCGTCCATGCACCATGATCCATGCATCAATTGTCCATGCATCATGATCATAGCCACAGTCAGATGTCTAAATATCATATTGTTTTGAACCTTCGTTACACTTTGATGTTTCTGAACTGTCACAATTTTGTAGCATAGGCTAGTTTTTTCTCAACAACTGCATGCTTTTTTAAATAACAAAGTTATATAACAAAATAGCCATATTAAATATACCTATATAATATATTGAATATTACTCATGTCATTCATGTTATTTGTAGAAAACATGATCAGACATTTTTTATGCAGAGTGGAATCAATGGAATCAGATTCAGAATCAAGCTTTTTAGGTGCCCTAGAATCGGATTCGGAATCGATTCCCTAGTAAAAATATCTATTGGAATCAGAAACAGATCCATCTGGCTTGGCATGGAATCAGAATACATTCCGCCAAAGCAGAATCAAGCACACTGCACAAGTATATTGAGATAAACGCACCAGCATGCTCTTTTGCTTGGATGGCTCGTGATCCCAGTGCATGGGCTCTGAGAACTAAGTGTGTCATGATGTGTAACTATACTGTATTTGGTAATTTTACTCACCATTGCCACATTGGAATCAGTGTCTCTGACTGCTAGTATGGCCTTCTCAGGCATGTAACTGGCCATGGGAATATGATGGACGCCATGGAGTTAAGTGGTCTGTTCTCAGCATAGATGGCTAAAAATCTCAGCACTCAGGTTGTTGGTGTACGACAGTTTGCCAGTGTGGCAAACAATTCTGTTTTAATCATGCAATGCACTGTGAACGTTACCAGTGAGGTGACCATAGGGCAGACAGTACCTTGAATACACCTATAATAATTGGAAACTGTCTCGCATGTCACTTCAGCACTTTGAAGTTTGAATGTGGCTGCATCCCAACTGCAATATCCTCGACTAGCGACTCTGCTTTAACTCGCACCCTTGCTGGGTCAGTGGGGTAATCAGGGCTGACCCGGCCTGCCCAGGAGGTTAGACAAGAGTGGTACTTGAAACAGCGGGTTGGCCCTGGCCGTTTGCTGCTAATGGTCGGCCCTAAACATGCTTAGAAGCCTCCAGGAAAGGATATACCTTACCTTACGGTAATCTGGATTTGTAGGCATCAAGGCCTGTAGTACCCGCTCTCCTCGAGCTCATGATTCCTGGCATGTCTCAGTCAGTGTTAGGTATGCTGAACCTGATGTGAGCCCAATTGGCGTCCAATCTAGCCTTGAAGGCATTCAGCGAAGGAGCGCAGACCACTTTGGATGGGAGGCCATTCCAATCATTCACAATATGTGTGGCAAAGGCGAATCTTCTGACCCTTGTGGTCGCCGAGGACTTACAGAGTTTGAAAGGATGGCCTCTAGTTGGACCGTCTGCCAGTGTGAAGTAAACACTTATGTATGTATTATATATTAAATATAACACATTCAATTAGCTTTCAATTTCAGAGCAAATTTTGTGTACCAAATTTCAGTGCATAATGGGTCGCTTAGGTGTTCAGCATAGTGTGTGGATACTTTCCAGCCTGGACATGAGGTAGGTACTAGGGGTAACGGTGGGGCTGGCGTCACCGTCCGGGGCTGGCGTCACCCTCGCGGCCGGGCAATCAAATCAAGGTTCAGGTTACTCTCACCGTTGTTGGTCTGGAGTCATGGGAAGCTTAATGACGTCACCAGATTCTGGCTATGAGCGAATCTTAGGCGAACCTGATCAGACTTAATGGCTACGAGCAGTAAGTTTCGTCGCGATCAGACTTAATGACTACGAGCTGTAGGCTGACCCGATCAGACTTAATGGCTACGAGCTGTAGGCCGACCCGATCAGACTTAATGACGAGCTGTAGGCAGACCCGATCAGACTTAATGGCTACGAGCTGTAGGCCGACCCGATCGGACCTAATGGCGGGGTTAGGTTAGGTTAGTTAAGTTTAATTAATTCCGATCGGTTCGGCCTACCGCTCATAGCTATTAAATCGGGGCGGCCTAAGATTCGCTCGTATCTGGTGACGTCATTAAGCTTCCCCATGACTCCAGACCAACAACAGTGATAGTAACCTGAACCTTGAATTGATTGCCTGGCCGCGAGGGTGATGCCAGTCCCGGACGGTGACGCCAGCCCCACCGTTACCGGTACTAGGTAGGTTAGGTTCCTACTTTCTATGACAAACTTGAGATCCCAAACAAACAAACATTAAGAGGAAACATGAATGGACAGTTAATTATCAATTGATCAAGAGGAGCATAGGAGGCATACACATTTGGAATATAAATATGAACGCCAATTTGAATTAAATCCGTAGGATCAACCAAACATAAAACAACTTACCCGGCAACTGGCCTTGGTGAGTAACATTTTCAAGTAGTTTATGAACTTATTTTATTATCTCAATACTAATAAACACCGACCCAAACTTTACTCCTGTTATCACCCGCAAAACAAAAATTCCCAAAGCTAAAGCTACAGGACAAGAGTTTCCGTGACGGGGTGCAAGGTTATAAGGCCTTGGGGTGCAGAAATAAAGAAGATAGCGTAGGCCGGTCGTGGGACGCGTACATTTTTGGTAGACGAAGAAGTGCCATATCTAGCGACAACTACAGTGACTGGCAACCTGACGACATTTGCGCTCCATAGCCGATTTTAGAGGTGATCTATGGTGTCATCGAATGTCCATGCGAATGTGTATATGAATATCATACAACTATTCACGCCTATCATGAGACTTGCCTTTGTGTAAAACACACCATGCAAAAAACTTTACCCACTCACCCCCTGCACTGTCGCCGCGCCGGCGAGGTTTACATACCAGGTTCTTCCTATGTGTAAATCACACCTTAACCCGCGACATTCAGGTGAGGTTTACATACCAGGTTTGCCTTTGTGTAAATCACGCAATATACCGACACTCAGGTGAGTTTTACATACCAGCTTTGCCTTTGTGTAAATCACACATCAGTGTATTTTATCTACCGTGACATCAGTGAGGTTTACATAATTGTATTTACCCTTGTGTAAACCACACCCCTGGGGTGAGGTTTACTCATAGAGCTCTTCCTCGATGTAAATCACACTTGCGGGTGAGATTTACACAGCAGCGGCGCCATATAGGTAAACATCGGCAAACGTGTGGAACACACGTGCCCTATGGGTGCGGTTAAAAAACAGTTTTTACTAATTGCGCGGCTATTACTGCGCAGGTGATAGGATACTTGGGAGGGCGAGGCCGCTAAATTATTATGGCACCCACTTAAGATGAATTTACCAGGCCTTGCGGGAAAAACGGTTAATAATGGCGATCGCTAACGAGCGCATACATTGATTAGTACGAAATGATACTAAGCTTCTGATTAGTACGAAATGATACTAAACTTCGCAACGTTTAGTAATAATCCGTACTAAAAAACGTTTCCCCTCTTAGTAGCTATTGGTACTAAAAGCCTTCGAGGACGTGTTGCTCAGAATCATGAATTTACTTACGCCACTAAATTTCAGAATCATGAATTTACTTACACCACTAAATTCACCTTTTCCGGCCTTCCAACGCTAACGAGCGCATACATTGATTAGTACGAAATGATACTAAGCTTCTGATTAGTACGAAATGATACTAAACTTCGCAACGTTTAGTAATAATCCGTACTAAAAAACGTTTCCCCTCTTAGTAGCTATTGGTACTAAAAGCCTTCGAGGACGTGTTGGAAATGTAAGCTTAATATGCCATATATATTAATGCACAGCAACTTAAAGTATGTATACTCAAATAAACCATATGTAAGTTTTGTTATCATGACCAAGCATTGCTACTACCGCTGTGAACTTAAAATCCTCCGTTCCGGAGATCTTCAAATCGGCTGACACGTAAACCAGAACTGCTGAACGTCCGTGAAGTTAGCGACTTATTCAGCGACGGATTCAGATTTGGCCCAACCTCGGCCCAAGGTCAATTTTGGCACGTTGATCACGAATATGACATTCATTTTGCTGTTCAAGGTCATCTTCAAGGTCAAATGACGGGGAACCCAATAACGTCCCGAATTTATTGCCGGCTTCTTCCAAAAGTGGTCCCAGATGATATACAGGGTCCTCACAGCTAACGTCCGTCGTGACCAGACCCTGTCCTTTCACCTCGAATTTGGCCTCCAATTGGAGGATTTGACCTCCAACTGGTGGTCAAATTTTAGGTGAAAGGACGGGATCAGGTCACGGTGACAGAGGTTGGATGAGGACCCTTTCTTTCATCTGGGATCACTTTGGATAGGATCCCGCCATAAATTCGGGACGTTATGCAGTACCCCGTCCTTTGACCTCGAATTTGACCTCCAAAATCAAAGGTCACGGGTCAGGTCACGGTGACGGACGTTAGATATGGACCCTGTCTATCATCTGGGACCACTTGAGAAACGTTCTGGCAATAAATTCGGGACGTTATGCGGTACCCCGTCCTTTTACCTCGAATTTGACCTCCAATGTCAAGGGGTCACGGGGCAGGTCACGGTGGCGGACGATAGATATGGACCCTGTCTATCATTTGGGGCCACCTTTGGAACGATCTGGCAATAAATTCGGGACATTATTGGGTACCCCGTCCTTTGGCCTTGAATTTGACCATGAAGATGACCTTGCACAGCAAAAATGAAGGTCATATTCGTGATCAGCGTGCCATAATTAACATTGGGCCGAGATTGGGCCAAATCTGAATCCGTCGCTGAATAAGTCCCTGAATAAGTCGCTAACTTCACGGACGCTCAACAGTTCAGTTTACGCGTCAGCCGATTTGAAGATCTCCGGAACGGAGGATTGTAGGCGTAAAATTCGCAGCGGTAGTAGCAATGCTTGGTCATGATAAAAATCAAACTTACATATTTTTATTTGAGTATACATACTTTAAGTTGCTGTGCATTAAAATATACGTCATATTAAACTTACATTTTAACAACTGATCGCCATTATTAACGGCTTTTCACGCAAGGCCTGGCAAATTAATGTTAAGTAGGTGCCATAATAATTTAGCGGCTTCGCCCTCCGAAGTATCGTATCACCTGCGCAGGAATAGCCGCGCAATTAGCAAAACTGTTTTTTAACCGCACCCGGCTGTATAAGCCAGGTAGAACACCCCGGCCAAAAACGTGGTGACAAACACCAATTTAGTAGCCGCTACCCCGGAGTCGCTGTGACGTAAAAGGCGGGGGACGCGGCCGGCCGGCCGCCTCACACAACATTAGTGCGCACGTGCCTGAAGCTTAGATAGCGCTTAGTTTCTTTGTTTACCGATCGATTGCAAAACTTGTAATATGTAATATGTCACAAATCAACCGCTCTGCCAGATGCCGCTAAAAAATGCCATCATACTAATATTTGCTGTTATATCTGCGCAAAGTTCAACGATTAGGTACGGCCGCCCGGGCCGCCCGCCGCTCGAAATGATGATAAGTGTATCTTTGATGCCATTACCCGGCGTGGAAAATGTGAATGTATCGCAATGAATTGCCTAGGGAGACATAAACCTCATCAAATATATTGTATTTGTTTCGCATTGGTATTCCTTTTCGTGACATAATACAGGCGCAGATCCAAGATTTCGGTCAGGAGGGGGGGGGGGGGGGAGGCACATACAAAAAGTTCCGCCCTACGCGCGCTTGGTGGACGCGACATGGGCGCGACCCGAGCTCGTGTGTGTGGGGGGGGGGGGGGGGGGGGGGGGGGCTTGGGGCTCCCTAGTGCCCCATATACTTTTATTATAGGTGAATCTTCGGGAAATTTATGACATGGTATAGGATCTGAATCGTGATCTTGATCAACTTTTTTGGCATGTCCGTCGTTGCTGCAACCCCGACGGCGCAAAAGGCATCTTGCTATGTCCTGTAACTCATAAGTCACATTATTATCCTTTATTGTATAGTCATTACTATTTACTAGGCACTTCACAATTTGTGTTCATTAGTGCATGCCACCAGTGCATGCACAGTGTGTGCATGCACAGGACCAGTAGCATTAGGTACTACTCAGTGGCGGCGGATAAGGGGGGGGGGAGGAGTAGAGGAGGAAGCCGTCCGCCCACTCAAGAAGTTGGGGGGGGGGAGGGAAACATATCATTTTGCCTCCCCCATAAATTTATAAGAGACTAGAAAATCCATACTCCAAGAAGTTGGTTCGATTTTTCCTTTTGACCGAAAACAAATGACACAGGGCCTCGATGTGCCCCAGCCAGCCTGATGGGCCTTCTAAGGCCGACAGAAGGCCCTCAGTCGGCCTGAGGGGGACCCTCGATAGGCCATGAGGGGGCCCTCAGAAGGCCTGAGACTTCAACATTGGGCTTTCCGACGTTCTTTTTGCGACCATTTAGAGGCCCTGCAAAATATAGTGGCCTAAATCCGAGGAGATACCATTTCGCGTTTTTTTTTGGAGGGGGCCTTTGGCCGTGGGAGGGGGTCCTTTTGATGAGGGGACTCTCTGGGTTTCTTTGCCCACCATCCGAAAATACGATCCGCCGCCACTGGTACTACTCATAATGGTGTTTCAAAACCTAAGTAATACCGATATCAGTCACATTGGTATGGATTTTCTAGTCTGTTTATATAAGGTGACACAATCTATGGGTTTACGTCATTGAAAAATACACAAATATCGCTAACCTACTCCTACAGCCTCTTATGTCGACAATTTTCGCAGATGTCCTCAGCTAAAGAACGCACCGATTTGGGTGTAAATTTTTAGCTTATGAGGTATTCTGGGAAAATACTGCTATGTCAACAGATACAATTATTATGTCGACTTTCATATACACCTTTAAATATTGTCTTAAGCTTCATGAAAATAAGTAAATGCTTAAAAATGCACACGTACACACGCCCGTACATTGCCAGCGAACCAATATGGCGAACCCGTTGAAATGTAAACAAATGTTGTCCCCCGCCTGCACGTCATCACAACTTGACCAATCACCGTCGAGCTTGCTCAAGACTGATTGGTCAATACTAGCTGATAGCCAAATATAGCTTATGAGCAGATCCGATAAACACGGCCAAGATGCTGGAAGCTGCTCGCGGTTGTCACACTTTTTACCAATGTTGAAGGAGCGGAGTACACCCTCTGCTGCCTGCCCTCTCTCCTCCCCCATCGTTGTCAAGTCAAAGGTAATTTGAGCAACTTTTTGTCAAATCAATGCTCTATCGTGAGTCAGCATTCTTATTTTATTTGTCTAGCTAAAAATTCGCGTGAGGGTGTATAGCGAATGCGCCCAAGCAGGATATCTAATATCGGGACCACATTGCTTTTTGTGTTGGTAAAAATAGGGGTTACAATTAATAGGCACCTTAGCCCTTCTTTCCGATGTTTCCCTCAACTTATCTTTTTCTGTTCCTGGTTCCTCAAGCCTAAAACAACCTTCTCAACTTTTTGTATACTCTGCCTTAAAGGCGCAATGTTGGAAAAGTTCCCCTTTTTTGGTTCCATATCCACCAACACATTTTGTACTCCCAAATTGTGACTGTTAATTTTTTTTTGTACTCAGAAATATGTATTGTTTAGAATTATACTTAGCTTGGTTTATACTTGCTTAGACAAAGACAAACCCAAGTCCCAACTTGAACTGTTAACAAACCAAACAAAGTTACCACAAACAAAGTTATAAAGTTACCTTGAACAAACCCACAGGGCAAACA
Source organism: Chirona hameri (assembly GCA_036785665.1). NCBI lineage: Eukaryota > Metazoa > Arthropoda > Thecostraca > Balanomorpha > Balanidae > Chirona > Chirona hameri. The sequence continues at coordinate 18,845 of JAXIVJ010002319.1, forward strand.
CCGTCAGGCGTCAGCAAACAAATCTCCACCATGCCTTTCACACAGGTGATTTGCGCTGAAAGCGTCACAATCGGACCTCGGTAAAGAGTCTTGGCAATTCATTTATTGTTACATCGCAACCAGGGGCGTCACTGACGGGCAGGGGGGTTTGGGGGTCGCAACCCCCCCACCTTTGTAACTTTGTGGCATATGTGGTGGGGGAGTAGCTTCTCTAGAGAAGTTGTGGGGTGGGGGGGGGGGCTGAGCTGGGAAAATCACTTAAAGTACCATCAAAATCCACCAAAATACAGATTTCTCCCCGGATTTGACCCACTTCCTTGTCCAAGTTGGGGTGGCTGAAGCCAAGTGTGTGTGTGTTTGTGTTTGTGTTTGTGTTTTTGTGTGTGTGTGTGTGTGTGTGTGTGTGTGTGTGTGTGTGTGTGTGTGTGTGTGTGTGTGTGTGTGTGTGTGTGTGTGTGTGTGTGTGTGTGTGTGTGTGTGTGTGTGTGTGTGTGTGTGTGTGTGTGTGTGTGTGTGTGTGTGTGTGTGTGTGTGTGTGTGTGTGTGTGTGTGTGTGTGTGTGTGTGTGTGTGTGTGTGTGTGTGTGTGTGTGTGTGTGTGTGTGTGTGTGTGTGTGTGTGTGTGTGTGTGTGTGTGTGTGTGTGTGTGTGTGTGTGTGTGTGTGTGTGTGTGTGTGTGTGTGTGTGTGTGTGTGTGTGTGTGTGTGTGTGTGTGTGTGTGTGTGTGTGTGTGTGTGTGTGTGTGTGTGTGTGTGTGTGTGTGTGTGTGTGTGTGTGTGTGTGTGTGTGTGTGTGTGTGTGTGTGTGTGTGTGTGTGTGTGTGTGTGTGTGTGTGTGTGTGTGTGTGTGTGTGTGTGTGTGTGTGTGTGTGTGTGTGTGTGTGTGTGTGTGTGTGTGTGTGTGTGTGTGTGTGTGTGTGTGTGTGTGTGTGTGTGTGTGTGTGTGTGTGTGTGTGTGTGTGTGTGTGTGTGTGTGTGTGTGTGTGTGTGTGTGTGTGTGTGTGTGTGTGTGTGTGTGTGTGTGTGTGTGTGTGTGTGTGTGTGTGTGTGTGTGTGTGTGTGTGTGTGTGTGTGTGTGTGTGTGTGTGTGTGTGTGTGTGTGTGTGTGTGTGTGTGTGTGTGTGTGTGTGTGTGTGTGTGTGTGTGTGTGTGTGTGTGTGTGTGTGTGTGTGTGTGTGTGTGTGTGTGTGTGTGTGTGTGTGTGTGTGTGTGTGTGTGTGTGTGTGTGTGTGTGTGTGTGTGTGTGTGTGTGTGTGTGTGTGTGTGTGTGTGTGTGTGTGTGTGTGTGTGTGTGTGTGTGTGTGTGTGTGTGTGTGTGTGTGTGTGTGTGTGTGTGTGTGTGTGTGTGTGTGTGTGTGTGTGTGTGTGTGTGTGTGTGTGTGTGTGTGTGTGTGTGTGTGTGTGTGTGTGTGTGTGTGTGTGTGTGTGTGTGTGTGTGTGTGTGTGTGTGTGTGTGTGTGTGTGTGTGTGTGTGTGTGTGTGTGTGTGTGTGTGTGTGTGTGTGTGTGTGTGTGTGTGTGTGTGTGTGTGTGTGTGTGTGTGTGTGTGTGTGTGTGTGTGTGTGTGTGTGTGTGTGTGTGTGTGTGTGTGTGTGTGTGTGTGTGTGTGTGTGTGTGTGTGTGTGTGTGTGTGTGTGTGTGTGTGTGTGTGTGTGTGTGTGTGTGTGTGTGTGTGTGTGTGTGTGTGTGTGTGTGTGTGTGTGTGTGTGTGTGTGTGTGTGTGTGTGTCGTCTGTCGTCTGTCTGTCGTCTGTCGTCTGTCGTCTGTCGTCTGTCGTCTGTCGTCTGTCGTCTGTCGTCTGTCGTCTGTCGTCTGTCGTCTGTCGTCTGTCGTCTGTCGTCTGTCGTCTGTCGTCTGTCGTCTGTCGTCTGTCGTCTGTCGTCTGTCGTCTGTCGTCTGTCGTCTGTCGTCTGTCGTCTGTCGTCTGTCGTCTGTCGTCTGTCGTCTGTCGTCTGTCGTCTGTCGTCTGTCGTCTGTCGTCTGTCGTCTGTCGTCTGTCGTCTGTCGTCTGTCGTCTGTCGTCTGTCGTCTGTCGTCTGTCGTCTGTCGTCTGTCGTCTGTCGTCTGTCGTCTGTCGTCTGTCGTCTGTCGTCTGTCGTCTGTCGTCTGTCGTCTGTCGTCTGTCGTCTGTCGTCTGTCGTCTGTCGTCTGTCGTCTGTCGTCTGTCGTCTGTCGTCTGTCGTCTGTCGTCTGTCGTCTGTCGTCTGTCGTCTGTCGTCTGTCGTCTGTCGTCTGTCGTCTGTCGTCTGTCGTCTGTCGTCTGTCGTCTGTCGTCTGTCGTCTGTCGTCTGTCGTCTGTCGTCTGTCGTCTGTCGTCTGTCGTCTGTCGTCTGTCGTCTGTCGTCTGTCGTCTGTCGTCTGTCGTCTGTCGTCTGTCGTCTGTCGTCTGTCGTCTGTCGTCTGTCGTCTGTCGTCTGTCGTCTGTCGTCTGTCGTCTGTCGTCTGTCGTCTGTCGTCTGTCGTCTGTCGTCTGTCGTCTGTCGTCTGTCGTCTGTCGTCTGTCGTCTGTCGTCGGTCGTCGGTCGTCGGTCGTCGGTCGTCGGTCGTCGGTCGTCGGTCGTCGGTCGTCGGTCGTCGGTCGTCGGTCGTCGGTCGTCGGTCGTCGGTCGTCGGTCGTCGGTCGTCGGTCGTCGGTCGTCGGTCGTCGGTCGTCGGTCGTCGGTCGTCGGTCGTCGGTCGTCGGTCGTCGGTCGTCGGTCGTCGGTCGTCGGTCGTCGGTCGTCGGTCGTCGGTCGTCGGTCGTCGGTCGTCGGTCGTCGGTCGTCGGTCGTCGGTCGTCGGTCGTCGGTCGTCGGTCGTCGGTCGTCGGTCGTCGGTCGTCGGTCGTCGGTCGTCGGTCGTCGGTCGTCGGTCGTCGGTCGTCGGTCGTCGGTCGTCGGTCGTCGGTCGTCGGTCGTCGGTCGTCGGTCGTCGGTCGTCGGTCGTCGGTCGTCGGTCGTCGGTCGTCGGTCGTCGGTCGTCGGTCGTCGGTCGTCGGTCGTCGGTCGTCGGTCGTCGGTCGTCTGCCGGGGGGGGGGGGGGGGGGCTGAAGCCCCCTCAACTCAGTGGCGTACCCAGGATTCATTCCAAGAGGGACAATTTTTGATCAGGGGACGCAATGTACCCCCACCAAAAAAAAAACTAATCGGATGTGGCCCACTATCTTTTTAGAGGGGCATATTTTCAACATTTTTTCCTTTAAAAAATAACAAAATCTTTCACTTTGAAGCCCCCTCAACTCAGTGGCGTACCCAGGATTCATTCCAACTCAGTGGCGTACCCAGGATTCATTCCAAGAGGGACAATTTTGATCAGGGGACACAAGGTACCCCCACCAAAAAAAACTAATCGGATGTGGCCCACTATCTTTTTAGAGGGGAATATTTTCAACATTTTTTCCTTTAAAAAATAACAAAAAATCTTTCACTTTGAAGCCCCCTCAACTCAGTGGCGTACCCAGGATTCATTCCAAGAGGGACAATTTTTGATCAGGAGACACAAGGTACCCCCACCAAAAAAACGAATCGGATGTGGCCCACTATCTTTTTAGAGGGGCATATTTTCAACATTTTTCCCTTTAAAAAATAACAAAAAATCTTTCACTTTTTTCGAAATAGGGCCCTTCAGGCCTTATTTCCAAAAGGGCACACGCCCAAGGGGGTACGTACAGACCTTCAGGACTCAGGAGGGGTCAATTGCCCGTTTGGCCACTGGGTACGCCTATGTATCAACTGAACAGGATCCTACACCCCTGCGACATGGAAATGGGCTCAGTCAGTTACAGATTAAATTTCCTTAGTTTTCCCTTCGACACACCGCTGCTCCGATAGGAAAACGAAGGAAATTACATCCGTAACATGCAGGGGCGTCGCCGACGGGAGGGTCGGGGGACGTCCCCCCCCCGACCCCCCACTCTCAGGAGGGGTGGTTGACCCACCCCACACCACTTTTTGCTGGGAAGTTAACATTTTATCGTAAAATTTGCCCTTGCAACAGTCAAAGTTCAGCTATCCACAGTCAAAAAGTATGTGTATGTTTGTGTGTGCAGAGTGTATGTGTGTATGTGTGTATGTGTGTATGTGTGTATGTGTGTATGTGTGTATGTGTGTATGTGTGTATGTGTGTATGTGTGTATGTGTGTATGTGTGTATGTGTGTCAGGCGAGGTCAGCTGAACATGGTCGTGAACTTTTTTTCCCCGAAAAATTGCTATCTTGGAAGATATTCAACTTTTAGTTTTAAGCGGAAAGTTGGGTTGGTGACGTCATATGATTTTGTTTATTAATAACAGGGAAATCCTTTGTGCTTCCAAATGTATGGCACATTTTTTTTGTCGACATCTATTGCGCAGAAAAACAGCGAACCACCCGGTGTCTAGATTGGCTAGCACTATCAGCTGGACTTGTTGCAGCAGTTGGCCACCAGGGACCGCTGTTGGCCACCAGGGACCGCTAGTGAGGCAGGGTGTTATGACGTCGCAAGCAAATGGTACCACTAAATATTGATTGATTGATTGATTTATAAATGCATATTTAGCGTTAAATATTTAACTGGTACCATTTGCTTGCGACGTCATAACACCCTGACTCACTAGCGGTGCCTGGCGGCCAACTGCTGCATCAACTCCAGCTGATAGTGCTAGCCTCTAGATTGCGAACCACCCGGGGATCGAGAAATGAAAGACGAAAATATTCCAAGGCTGACCTTAAAACAAGTCGACTATCATTACCAGTTGGGTAAAGAGAGACGACGCTGTCGGTTTAGAGGCCCTATTCAAATACACATGGGCCTGATTTTTTTTACAGATGTCAAAATCAAACTAGAATAACTTTTTTATTAGATCATTATGGTTGTTTTAACTGCTACCATACTTAATTTCAATGCCAAGCCATCACAATGGCTATCTCAACTCAAATATAATGTTAAGGTGGGATAGTCCCTTTAAAACTGATACCTAAATCGGACCCGTTAATGGGCATCAAACGTATTGGCTGGCTATATAAATTAGCTGGCTATATAAATACATGGCTATATAAATAAATGGCCATATAAATTGGAGGCCTTCTAGTTTAAGCTTAAATTATATTATAGTTATCAGGGTAGTTTCTCTCCAGAAGGCTGCACATGCACATACTGCAATGGCCAAATTGCTTACACTCTGGTTATAATGTTATGCAATGTTTAGAAGTAGTTTAATACTAGTGCTAACCCGTCCGCTCCGCTGGGCGATTACTGGTGTCCAGTGGTGGTGCAAGCCAGTGATAGGCAATTAGGGATTGATAACCCGTACTATCCGTGACACCTGTCGTACCTATAATATGTTTTTGTACTCGTCAGACACCCGAAGTACCCGTCAAAAACCTACGGTGCCCGACATACCCGTAGTACCCGTTGTGCCCCTGTGGAACACGTGATAACCCCGTTATAGCCGGCACTCACCCATTATACCCGTGGAACACCTATGACACCCGTTATACACCCGTGAAAACTCCACCCCGGCTTAGCGTATATGTTCATTGATATATGCCGTACCGTATGTCGATGACCTTCGTTTCGCAGTGATTCCGTGGTTGCTTGACATTGGTTGTGGCACTGTAGTATCCGTGATTGGATCTGATTGGCTTTCGACTGGAGTGGAGCGATGTAAAACTCGTATACGTAAACTGTTTTTACGGTACAATATTTCTTAACACCTCCTTCTATGTTAGTTACAGCACAAACCTTCGCCCAAAACTGCCCAACCTAAAACTGTCTGTAACTATCTTATCAAATGCGTCGGAAATGTACGAAATACACCACTCGGTAGTATCCGTAAACTCGTTTGAAAACCTTAAAATCACGTAAATCACGTGCGTATAGCAATGTTTTACTGTAATGTAGAACTGCCGCTTTACTGTGTTAAATTCGTTCCGGAGAGACAGACAGACAGACGCTTATCAAATAGTAATATAGATAGGCAGTGTATAAGAATGTACTATGCTATAAGTTTTTAAGAAGTTACATAAGAAGTTTTGGATAATGCCAATCCCTCTTCAATACCATCAAAATGCCAATCCTCCTGGCAGTTGTCACAATAACCCGTTTTGTGAACAGGATCATACTCTCTTGAGAGCTTGGGTCTCATTGCTATAACAATTCAATCAAAATCCAAGGCAAGGTTCCTGGATCTATTTTTACCAGTAAGACGCCTTAATCTCCGAAGGACGAGCGAGCCCGTAGAAATAAATTTCAGCTTAATTGTTTTTAAGCCGTTTCTGAGTTACGGAACAGGGATGTGCACGTGCGCACGTGCAGTGTGATCCAGAGTTTGACTTGCGCGACATTGCCAGTGTTGTGGTCTCAAGCCACACACAAAATGTCAGCTTAATCGGTCCAGTCCTTTCTCAGCTGTAGCGGGATAACGTTGTGTGACACCCGTGACACGACACGTGCAACGCGCCATGCTGACGCGGCACGTGCCACGCGCCATGCTGACCCCTCACGTGAGACAAACATACCAATAACATTATTGATTGAATGGGGCTATCAGATGGCGAAGACCGCTTGTCAATCGAATGCGGGATTCCAAAGATACAAGCTCCTCAAAAGCGTTACGGTCGGGTCGGGCCGGGTCGGGTCGGGTCGGGTCGGGCCGGGTCGGCCGCTCATATGTGAGCAAAAATCCCGTATTCAGTGAGGACTCGCGAGCGCTTCGCGCTCGCTCGGAATTACCTAGTACATTACGAAGCCATTATTTGAGAGAGGCATTAGCAAAAAAGTGATGGTAACTTGAAGTGACCTAAGCAATAACGTGACATTTAACATTGTATTTTAACTTGTGACTTCACCTGTCATTGGCTGTGAAACCCGTTGGTGATAAGGAAATAAACTAAACTAAACATGATCTAGAAAGAATTGGTATGATATCATGCATATTCTCTGAATAGGAAGCATTTGTATATTTTCCCATTGACCTATAATGAGGACACGAGATTGACTATAATGAAGTCACATATGTAAAACAAATATTTGAAATAGCTGAAATGTAGGTGCTTACAGCCTATCTGAATCCTGTGAGTTTTAAATTGCTGGGTTAAACACTGCAGCATTTATACAGATACTTTTTTAAGGGCATTGCCAACTATTGACACTAGGGGACACTCCCAGAAATAGGAGGGGTCCTGATACCTATGTACCGAGAACAGTCTCAGTTGCAGCTGTACTTGGGTGGAATTGAGCAGCTTCCCATGCTATTTTATGCCAAGTAATGCAGGGGATATTTGATGTGGTGTGACGCAAACTCCCTCTCTAAAAAGACAACGAAATATTCATGTGATAGCAGCCTATGATGATGATTCACTAGCTGTGTTATTAAATTGGTTTGATATGACCAACAATTAATGGTTGCATCCCCATTTGCTGGCCATGGAACCCAGCCATCATCACATCACACAAATATCGCCTGCTTCACAGCTGGTAGCTGCTGCCTGTGTTGTGTTGCTCGCGCTCTGCGCGGGACTCTGCGGATCGTGCGCCACTATGGAGCCGACCGGCGCGGCGCCCGAGCTGCACGGCCACTGCGCCGAGCACGTGCTGCGCCAGTTCTCCACACTGCTCGAGCAGCACAGCCTGCGTCTGGAGGCGGTCACCGCCCCGGCCGCCGGGCCGCCGGCCGTCCTGCTGAGCGCCGAGCCGCACGAGAGCAGCGTTCTGCCACGTCTGGCCACCACCGAAAACCGGCTGCTGACCAAGGTGCTGCTGGCACTGACGGCAGTCTGCTCCGAGGCGCGCCTGCTGGAGCGCGAGGCCCGCCGCGAGCTGGCGCCGGCGCTGCTGCTGTACGGCGAGGGCGAGCCGGACGACGGGCTGGCGGACGGTGGCGCGGCCGAGCTGCAGCTGGCGCGACTGCTACCCACACTGCAGCGGCTGCTGGCCTTCTCTGCCCGCTGCCGCCAGGTGGCAGGCAACTTGCTGCAGCAGCTGGCAGCGCTGCACGACCCGACCCGCCGGCAGCTCAACACAGCCGGCTTCCACATCCAGGTGGCGTTCGAACACCTGGGCCACCTGCTGGCCGCGCTGGCGCGCCTGGACGAAATCGTGGCGCGCCACACCGTCATCCACGAACACTACGCCCTGTACAAGCAGCTGGTGCGGCGCGCGCGGCCGCGCCCGGAGCCATTCGGGCTGGACGCGGCGCGGGTGGCGCTGCTGGAGAAGCTGCTGCGCGACCTGGACGCGCGCGTCATGTCGGCCACCATGCTGCACGACACGCTGCAGCAGCCGCTGGCCGGCGGCGAGGAGACGCGGGCCGTGCTCTCCTGCCGCGAGTTCCGCGACGAGTTCCTGCTGACCGTCAACAACCTGCTGCTGGCGCTGGAGCAGGACGAGCCCGACGGAGAGGTGCCCGACCTGATGGGCGTGGCCGCGCTGCTCGCCCTGCACGCGCGGCTGGCGCGCACAGCGGACGCAAAGACAGCGAAGCGTCTGTGGCCGGCCGGGCGGCGGCTGCCGCCGGTGCTGCTTGGCGGCGGCCAGGTGTGGAGCCTGGACGCGTTCCTGGCGGCCCACCTGCCCGGCTTCGATCAGCTGGTGGAACGGCGCACGCGGGACGCCGCGGCTGGCGCCGCCGCCGCCGTGCTGACGCCGGCCGTTACGGCCCTGCCGCGCGCTGTCCGCGAGCAGAGTCAGCAGGTGGCGGCTTGGAGCGCGCAGCTGGCGGCGCGCCGCGGCGACGACCCGGCGCAGACGACGGCTGCCAGCGTCGCTGAGGGGTTCGCGCTGCTGCGCCGCGGTCTGACGCTGGCCGAGCAGCTGCGGGACGCCGCGCGACAGCTGCTCGAGCTGCACGCGCACACGGCGCGGCCGCTGCCGGCGGCGACGGCCGTGCTGGTCTGCCGGCAGCTGGAGCTGCTGAAGGCGCTGCTGGCGGCGGTCGAGGAGGCCGGCGCCTGGGTGCGGCAGACGGCCGGCTGCGCGGCACGACACGCCCAATACCGCGCCGTCCGCATGGTGGAGGCGGTGCGCGCGCGGGTGGCGGCCGATAAGAAGCTGTCTGCAGAGCGGCTGGACCTGGTATCCGGACTGGAGATGGCCGCACAGGCGATCGTCGGGCCGGCCACCCGCCAGCGCCACCTGCTGGCGAGGCTGGCGCTGTCGCTCTGCACCCAGCCGGGCGTGTTCAGGGACGGCGAGCTGGCAGAGCTGGCCGAGCTTCTGCGCCGCGTCCAGCTGGCCAGCAGGATGACGGAGCGGCTGCGCGCCGCCACCGACTGCGCCTTCGTCTACTGGTCGCGCTCGCTGGTGCCGGCGTACCTGCGCGACGCGGCGGCGCGGCCCGAGGACGCGCGCCGGCTGCAGCTGATGTGCGCTGCGCTCTGTGACGCAGCCGGACTGCTGCGCCGCAGCCGCCACCTGCCGCCCGGCCGCCTGCTGCGCGCCTACGAGGACGAACTGCTGGCCGCGCTGCGCGAGGCGCTGCTGGAGCCGCTGTGCGCGGAGGTCGAGACCGAGCTGCGGCTGGACGTGCACTCGCATCTGCAGCTGGACGATCGGAACCCGTTCAAGGTCGGCCTGCGCGACCGGCGCCGGCTGCTGGCCGCTCCGCCGCTGCGCCTGCCGACGCGCTGTGTCAGCGTGCGCCGCCATTGCGAGCGATACCTGGAGCGCACCTTCTACAATCTGACGGCGGTAGCGCAGCACGACTGGCGCACCTACGCCGAGATGCGCCACCTGGCGCGGCTCAAGTACGGCCTGGAGACGGCCGAGCCGCACCTACCCGGTCAGACGCTGGGCCAGGGCCTCGACGTGCTAGAGGTGATGCGGAACATCCACGTGTTCGTGGCGCATTACGCCTACAACCTCACCAACCAGTTGTTCGTGGAGCGGCGCAGCAACAACAAGCACCTGAACACGCTGGCCATCTCGCACGTCGCCAATTCGATCCGCACTCACGGTACCGGCATCATCAACACCACGGTCAACTTCACCTACCAGTTCCTGCGGAACAAACTGAACGTGCTGTCGCAGTTCCTGTTCGATGAGCAGATCAGCTCGCGGCTGGCGGCGGACGGCCGCCGGGCCGGGGAACCAGGAACCGCAGCCGCACGCTACGAGTACGAGCGAGCCGAGCGGTTCGAGCGGGCCATCCGCGGTCTCGGTCTGAGCGGGGACGGGCTGAGCTACATGGACCGCTGCCGACAACTGGTGACGCAGATCGGCGGCGCGCTCGGCTTCGTGCGCCTGGTGCGCTCAGGCGGCCTGCACTGTGCCAGCTCGGCGCTGCAGTTTGTGCCGGACCTGGCGCGGCCGGGCGAGTTCAGCCCAGCGGCCGAGGCGGCGCAGCTCGGCGCGGCCGTCCGCGGCGCCGCCGAGACGCTGGACGTCTGCCTGGCCGACCTCACCGGCAGCGGCGACCAGAACACCGAGTTCTTCCGGCTGCTGGAGGAGGCGCTGGCGCCGGCGCTGCGGCATGAGCGCAATGGCCACCTGCGCGCCTTCCACCTGCTCGTGCCGCCGCTCTGCCTCAACCACGTGCAGCACGTGCTCCAGGCGAAGGAGCGGCTGGCCAAGGGCGCGCGTGCCGGGGCGCTGTTTACCGAGGACGGCTTTGCGATGGGCGTGGCGTTCCTGCTGAAGCTGCTGGACCTGAACGGCGCGTTCGATGCACTCTACTGGTGGGAGGCGGTGGCGGCGCGCTGTGAGGTCGAGTTGGCGGCCGCCGAGCGGCAGGGTGGCGCGGCGGACGACAAGCTGCAGCAGGCCATCGGCCTGACGATGACGCGCCTGCGCCGCTCGCGCCGCGAGCACGACCTGCTTTTCTACAACATGGCGGCGGCCAGAGTGTTCTTCAGGGAGGCGCCGGCCGTCCGCGCCGCGGAGGACACCGGCGCAGACTGACCGGGCCGACGGAGGGGCGCGTGGGAGCCGAGTGTACTCCGTGGGGTGCAGGCAATAACGTCGCCTGGGCTGGACATGGTGTCGTTGATAGCTAGAATCACATGGGCTGATGAGACGGACAAAGGGATAATATTATCTTGTGGATATTCATGTGAGTGGTATATGGTCTGTTGTATTGGCGGAAACAATTGTATGACATTCCACGAGGTGAATTAGAAGTGCAGTTGTGAGCGAAGTCAACTTATGATGCATTGTAGACCCTAGGGTCCCTTATATAATGCATATTTCATATTTATGCACCATTGGCCTGACTGTAGGTCACGGGAAAAGGAAGTAAAAGTGAAATGAAGAGGAGAGCTTCTGTGTTCTATGTATAATTGGGTCCTGTGAATGCCATTACATATACCACCGAGGTGCATGGGAAGTATTGTTAGCTCTGTCGAAGACGATCCCAGGGGAAGTGCCTTCAAGCCCCTAACGTCATCACTGGGAGATGACACTTTTAGTAATGCTTGTGCATCTGATCCGCGCATACCGGTTGGCTGAGCTAATGTCGAATTATACCCGATATTAGTGTGTGCAGGCAGCTGGCATATACAATATGCCATGATGTGGCATATACTATGTGGCATATGTGGCATATACAATAGGCCTGATTCATGATGCAATAGGCTTGTCATGCTTACATGTGTGTTATTCTTGAACAAATTGAATTGGGTCACGTATCCGATCGTACTGTTAAACGTTGATAAGAAATATATCAGGAATATCATTTTGTTGATTTAAAAAAAAACAACAATATTTACATGTTGTGACCAGATGACCACAACATTGGTTTTCTTGATTTGGACATGAACTGTCTCAAATCGAACGGCTCAACAGTGTTGCCAAGACTGTGTATAAGGTACCATTACGCGTTTCTGAATATTAAATGGAATAATCAACCCTCGGGTGGACTTCTTGTGGAGGGGATCTTCTGGAGGGGATCTCTTGTGGAGGGGATCTCTGTGTCTTTTGTTGTTCACCGTTTGTTGATACTCTAATGCTCGAGTTTTTTTTAAAGAGAACATTCACTCAATAAGAAAAGCTCGTAAGCGTAAGTGTTGGTGAGAGTTGATCTCGTGGAAATATTCATGCGCAAGTGTTTTTGCAGCTTGACGGCTATAACGGATTCTTCATCACTTTATATTACCCAAGGTCGTATAAGAGTATTACCCAATGTCAATAGATAGCACTTCGAACAATCCGAACAAAGGCGATTTGCATTATTCCGAATATTTGCGGCTTGGCTATTAGTAGTTCGTAACGTTGACTTTAACATTTTCTTACCTGTCATTTGCCATTAGCAATTAGTACGTGCAAAATGCTGGGATCGAAATCGAGGTGAAAATATGTACTTAGTCATTTTGTAATTTGTTTGCCGCCATTTGTTAAGTCCCTTTAGGAATTGTATTTGTTTACTCCTCAAAGAAAGGCCATCCCTGACCATGAATCGGAACTTCGCGTGAATGGGAAGTTATGTTGTCTGATGAGGATTATTATTCAACACAATAATATTGATGTTAAATTTCATGCAGTCGATGCAACCAAGATGCGTTTCCAGCGTCCAGAGACATGTTTGTGAATGCGATGCAATCGACTGAACCTTGTCATCATCGATAAGGTTCAGTCATCATCACCATCGACTGCACCTTAGCCGGTGTGTTGTGTGTTTACAGAAGCCGTCCATCCCGTCCTGGTGCGTCCCAGTCAAACTACAGCGACCTCAAGTTCTCCAGAATGGCCGAGTTCACAGTGGTCACCGCTGACACCGTCAACGTCACCGTCTCCAGCAACATCACACAGTATCCGTATCAGAAACGATTTCAGAAGGGCCTCACCATCCTTCAACTGAAGGTAAGGCAAAGCATGTCCCGTGACAAGTCTGAAAACGTACTTTTGGGGTCGTATGTTATGCTTGCCAATTTCTGAATCGACTAAACGTATTATGCAACTAGTGTTGAAGTATTATGCTTCTTTTTGACATTGGTCCCTCTTTTAAAGCGCACTCAAGGATGTATCAGCATGTTCCAATATATGACATCAAATCTCGCAGTCTCGTTACCTCGTGATACAGCTTCTTCCGCCCTTTGTGCGGTCTAGAGCAACTTGAAGTTACCTGGTTCTGAACGCCCTTTGACACGTCTTGTGCCGATTGGTCGAGAGCGCAGATAAGTCATGACTGGCGAATTCTGACACTCCTGTCCTCTCTGTGTGACGTGTGTGGTGCCGAACAAGCGGGCATGGCTGCTGCCAAACATGGCCATCGATCCCAGAGAAAGATCCCTGATCCCAGAAGATCTCTCCACAAAATGTCATGTTGGATCTATGATCCCACTGGATCCCACGACAGAAGTTTACTTTGGATCTTGGATCCCATGACAACATATGTTAAAGGACGTGCGATTGCTGTGTTGTGACACTGCTGTGCTCCCTCCGTCTGTGTATGTGCGATTGCTGTGTTGTGACACTGCTGTGCTCCCTCCGGCTGTGTATGTGCGGCGCAGAACAAACTGGAGCTGGTGACGGGCGGCTCGGCGGCCACCATGCGGCTCTCGCTGTTCGACAAACAGGACCAGTTCGTTTGCCACATGGACAGCGAGACGGCCCTGCTCGGCGCGTTCCCCGTCGACGAGGGGATGCGCCTACACGTGAGTGCCCACCGTCCTGTTCCAGCCCCGTGAGTGCCCACCGTCCAGTTCCAGCCCTGTGAGTGCCCACCGTCCAGTTCCAGCCCCGTGAGTGCCCACCGTCCAGTTCCGGCCCCGTGAGTGCCCACCGTCCAGTTCCGGCCCCGTGAGTGCCCACCGTCCAGTTCCGGCCCCGTGAGTGCCCACCGTCCAGTTCCGGCCCCGTGAGTGCCCACCGTCCAGTTCCGGCCGCGTGAGTGCCCACCGTCCAGTTCCGGCCCCGTGAGTGCCCACCGTCCAGTTCCGGCCCCGTGAGTGCCCACCGTCCAGTTCCAGCCCCGTGAGTGCCCACCGTCCAGTTCCGGCCCCGGTGACATGCGGCGCTCCTGAGTACATGGTTATACTGATGATGTTGTTTGGTCGGACGTGAATACCCCGATCTATCGACGGGAACATACGCGAGGATACAACTCCATGTTGCAGCCATGTTACTACTGGAGGTTCACTATTCGATAACTTACTGATGAGTTATTATTGACGAGATTCCTTTTAATTTGTTTTGTAATCATTATTTTGAAGAGTTTGTGTTACGCCGGTGCCCGAACCATGTCACATGGTATCGGCGTGTCGGCGCAGACAAGTCATTGCTTCATCTGATCATCCGCCACCGTGACTGCCACCTATTACCCATACTATGCACTACAGAGACATATCATCCTGCCAGGTGGCAGGGTAGTCGTATTCTATGGCAACTGCAGACCGATAATTGTGTGAACTGTGAAGTGTCCCGAAATTTCATACACGACACAGGTTTCCAGCACCTTTTCCACTTACGAATTATAGAAGACTCATTTTGAGTGAATATGTTAGAAGGATTCGATAAGATAAAGTTTGTACTCTCCACATGTTTGCTGAACATATAGTCTACTCCTTGCACGCATTTACAGCCCGGATGTTTTCCCGACATGGACGCTTTATTCCTGGGCCAAGTGTACATTTCTCGAATGAAGGGCTTTAAGTTGGAGACATTTTGGGGGTAAACCTGCAGATTTTTTTTTGCGCTGACAGACCTGAGGCCTCTTGCACCAAAACATCTACCCGGGTAAAACGCAATTCTACCCAGGATGGTCTAAAATGCAGGCGAGATTAGCAGACGTCATGCTCCGAGCTTATGGGACCGATTGGGTCGAATCCTTCACTAATCGATGTGGCATGGTCTAAAACGGTGCCGTGTAGAGTTTCGTCCATTTTGGTCAAGTCTAAGTTGACCACATTTGACCAAAACTGCTTAGTATTGCTGAACGTCACCATGATCCGCGTGAAAATATAGTGCCCTTATTGTGGTTTTGAAATATGATTGAAGTACATAAATTACAACGTATTTCTTTAAAAATCATATCACCTTTCCTGCCATATTATCCACAGACGATCCATTATCATTTCCTACTATATAATACCAGATATATTATTATATAGTATATCATTAGGTATATACCCATTCATTGGCGCTGGGTTTGGGATCCCTACTCAGCAACAAGCTACGCTTAGCTGAGTGGGGTCCACAAAGTACCAGCAAGAACACTTGAAAATAGACCAGAATTTGTCCTCCGCCCTGTATGACTGATATCCCCTTTACTAACACAGTGAATGAATCCATCCTCATCCTGTCCTGGATGAGGATGAGAGTGAATGAATCCATCCTCATCCTGTCCTGGATGAGGATGAGTGAGGATGATATCCTGGGACGTATTGGGGGGGGGGGGGGGGGGGGGGGGCAGTCATTTGCTGTTTTCAACAATGACTACTTTTCGCCTTCTTTTATATCACCGCATCTAACACCCAAACTACTTCTCTTTATATGCTTTTTTGAGTTTGTTTCCATTTCTTAGCAGGGAGTGCCACGACATTTTCTCTTTTGTTCTCTGGTGTTAACTTAAGGTGTCGTGCGTCGTTGGGATCGAGGGCGGGGGCACTCCTGGTCACCTATTAATGGGTGGCGGTTAGAAAAACAAACAAAAATCATTAAACTTTGACTTAAATTGAAATGCATCGTTGAAAACCTACCAAACACTAGACAATACATTGAAAGAGAAATATCCGCGTATGCACTCAAAGCCGCGCGCTGATTGGCTGACACGGTACGCAGGTTCTGCCTAGTTACCTTTGTATTATCTTGCACCAAACGCTGGAAGTAGATCCGGCGAAAGGATTAATGTGCGCCAAAGATGCCGCACTGCGGTAAATTCCAACGCAAAAATACCCAGCAAAATGTTGTTTGAAATATCCTCACGTTGTAGGTAGAATTATCGGTTGTATGGTTTTTATGACAAACAGTTATTTGTGTTCGATTACAATACCTTAAACATTGAACTACACATTTCGGACACTGCAAACTTTGATATAGCGCCCATGAGCTTAGATTATAACGTTGAATTGTTGCTTAAAATTATAACCGGATGGCGGGCACGAGCGGTACCGGTCTGAATGCGGTGCGGACCGTGCGTCACTGAGTGATTACCGAACATGGCTGGCTGGCTGACACAAGGGCTGGGGTCAGCAAGGGCTGGGCTTTATGTCGGGCTGGGGTCGGCAAAACATATTTTCCATATCATAAGTAATACATACGCTTATCTTCAAATAATATGTATATTCAAGTCACCAAAAATGATCAACATTTCGTTCAAATGCGATGCTTTTGGGGAACTGCTGCCCTCTGTCATACTGCTTTCGTTTCCCTCAAATTAAAACAAATTACATTGTGATGTTCACACAGAGCACATAACGGGTGTCCACTATGAATCCGGACGCGGTTGAGCGTTTCCTAACATCGCCAGCAATTATCATTATATTAAGTGTCGCTCCTCAACAGAATGCATGTTATAAATACTATACACGTGTGCAATCAAAATATCCTTATCCTGACTAACGAAAACGACTAATGTATGACGGTCTATGATGGTCTAGGACGGTCTATGATGGTCTATGATGGTTTATGATGGTCTATGATGGTCTATGACGGTCTATGATGGTCTATGACGGTCTATGACGGTCTATGATGGTCTATGACGGTCTATGATGGTCTATGACGGTCTATGACGGTCTATGATGGTCTATGACGGTCTATGACGGTCTATGACGGTCTATGGCGGTCTATGGCGGTCTATGATGGTCTATGATGGTCTATGATGGTCTATGATGGTCTATGACGGTATATGACGGTCTATGACGGTCTATGACGGTCTATGACGGTCTATGACGGTCTATGACGGTCTATGACGGTCTATGACGGTCTATGACGGTCTATGACGGTCTATGACGGTCTATGACGGTCTATGACGGTCTATGACGGTCTATGACGGTCTATGATGGTCTATGATGGTCTATGATGGTCTATGATGGTCTATGATGGTCTATGATGGTCTATGATGGTCTATGATGGTCTATGATGGTCTATGATGGTCTATGATGGTCTATGATGGTCTATGATGGTCTATGATGGTATATGATGGTATATGATGGTATATGACGGTATATGACGGTCTATGACGGTCTATGACGGTCTATGACGGTCTATGACGGTCTATGATGGTCTAGGATGGTCTATGATGGTTTATGATGGTCTATGATGGTCTATGATGGTCTATGATGGTCTATGATGGTCTATGATGGTCTATGATGGTCTATGATGGTCTATGATGGTCTATGACGGTATATGACGGTCTATGCCGGTCTATGACGGTCTATGATGGTCTATGATGGTCTATGACGGTCTATGATGGTCTATGCCGGTCTATGCCGGTCTATGATGGTCTATGACGGTCTATGATGGTCTATGATGGTCTATGACGGTCTATGACGGTCTATGACGGTCTATGACGGTCTATGACGGTCTATGACGGTCTATGACGGTCTATGACGGTCTATGACGGTCTATGACGGTCTATGACGGTCTATGACGGTCTATGACGGTCTATGACGGTCTATGACGGTCTATGACGGTCTATGACGGTCTATGACGGTCTATGACGGTCTATGATGGTCTATGACGGTCTATGGCGGTCTATGGCGGTCTGTGATGGTCTGTGATGGTCTATGATGGTCTATGATGGTCTGAAGTGATGGTCTATGATGGTCTATGACGGTCTATGATGGTCTATGACGGTCTATGACGGTCTATGACGGTCTATGACGGTCTATGGCGGTCTATGATGGTCTATGATGGTCTATGATGGTCTATGATGGTCTATGATGGTCTATGATGGTCTATGACGGTCTATGACGGTCTATGACGGTCTATGGCGGTCTATGATGGTCTATGATGGTCTATGATGGTCTATGATGGTCTATGATGGTCTATGATGGTCTATGATGGTATATGATGGTATATGATGGTCATTGATGGTCTATGATGGTCTAGGACGGTCTATGATGGTCTATGATGGTCTATAATGGTCTATGATGGTATATGACGGTCTATGACGGTCTATGACGGTCTATGATGGCCTATGATGGTCTATGATGGTCTATGACGGTCTATGATGGTCTATGACGGTCTATGACGGTCTATGACGGTCTATGACGGTCTATGACGGTCTATGACGGTCTATGACGGTCTATGACGGTCTATGACGGTCTATGACGGTCTATGACGGTCTATGACGGTCTATGATGGTCTATGCCGGTCTTTGATGGTCTATGATGGTCTGAAGTGATGGTCTATGATGGTCTGAAGTGATGGTCTATGATGGTCTATGACGGTCTATGACGGTCTATGACGGTCTATGACGGTCTATGACGGTCTATGACGGTCTATGACGGTCTATGACGGTCTATGACGGTCTATGACGGTCTATGGCGGTCTATGATGGTCTATGACGGTCTATGGCGGTCTATGATGGTCTGTGATGGTCTATGATGGTCTATGATGGTCTGAAGTGATAGTCTATGATGGTCTATGACGGTCTATGATGGTCTATGATGGTCTATGATGGTCTATGATGGTCTATGATGGTCTATGACGGTCTATGACGGTCTATGACGGTCTATGACGGTCTATGACGGTCTATGACGGTCTATGATGGTCTGAAGTGATGGTCTGGCTGGCTTATCACCCCGGGGCATCACGCGCCCAGTCTTCTGCAAGAGTATGACAGCGATAAACGGTGCATGTTATCGGAAACAATGGATTCAGAAGGCATTGGTGCCGTTTCTGGAGACCAACCACCCAAACAAAGACTATGTATCCGGCCCGATCTCACTAGTTCGCATTACGCGAAGGAAACTCTCGCGCTGCTCCACAAACTGGAGGTGCCCCATGTGACGAAGACGAGCTACCCCCTAAACTGTCCTCAGCTGCGTCCCATTGAGGACAATTGGAGACTTTTGAAGCAGAAAGTGTACGAAGGAGACTGGAAGGCTACCACAGAGCACAAGTAATCGCCAGAATCCGAAGAGTTTTGAAATCCCTGGACTCGCAAGTTGCGCGGACCATGATGATGAGCGTCCCCGCGCGGGTGCGCGAGGCGGCCACGTATGGAGCTTCGGCTGCATTCCGCTGATGTATCATGCAAATACAAAGTGTCAGCTTTCCAATGGTGCCTTCCTTGCTTTTATCATCCAACTCATACTCGACATACTTGTAATTTAGTCGCGTCCGGATCCATAGTGGACACCCGTTAGGTGCATGGCGCACACACACACCCATACACAACTCCACAGTACAATTCCACAGCTTGCTGGCCGACGCTGCCCCGCTGTCTGGTCAGTAAATGTTTTCTCAGTTCAGCCTTATAGCTTGAGTTTCGGAATGCCAACAACAAGTCGAAAGTTAGGTAGATACATGTGGTACAACGTTGACTGGTGAACGTTTCCACGTGTGCGGTTACCAGCGATTGACTCTGGCTATGACATTGAAACCACTCGCTGAAAATAAATTTAAACAAACACAGGAATTTATATTTGAGCAATCAACAATAAATAACAGGAAACCACCAAGTTTGGCAGTGATAGCCCAAAACCATGATGAAATCACGCAGGACCGGCGACGAGGATCGTTTGTTTACAAATGCGTCCTTGGAATGCAACAGAGTGCGCCGTGTCCCGTGTCAGCCAATCAGCGCGCGGCTTTGAGTGCATCCGCGGATATTTCTCTTTCAATATATTTTCTAGTGTTTGATAGGTTTTCAACGATGCATTTCAATTTTAGTCAAAGTTTAATGATTTAAAAAGAAATACGTTGTAATTTATGTACTTCAATCATATTTCAAAACCACAATAAGGCCACTATATTTTCGCGCGGATCATGGTGACGTTCAGCAATACTAAGCAGTTTTGGTGAAATTTAGTCAACTTTTACTTGACCAAAATGGACGAAACTGTACACGGCACCGTTTTACACCATAGGCCTGTTCGGCATCTAATAATATTATTGGCTTAAGTGACGCCACACCTTCGGTGACGTCATGACACTTTTGAAGACGTCATAGATAGGCCGAATATTCTTGGACAATTGCATTTACAATGCAGAAGTGGCCTATACAAAATCGCAGCAGCCTTTCTATCTATATGGGCTATATGGGCTGCGATGAGGACGTTGTCATGAAACACGTCAACGAAGACCGTGATCATCAGCCGATGAGGTGAGTTGCTTCATCTTCATCTTCTCAAAATCCACCAGTTTCCGCGATATGTGCCCGCTTATTTTGTCGCCGGCGCCGATATCGTCGAAATTGTATTCCAAAATTGGGCACATCCAGAAATTTTTGGCTTAGACATTCTGAAGAGCATGACCGGAGATGACGTCATAGTTGCTGACGTCATTCGCCAGTTAGCCTCCGCCCAGGCTCAGTGCGCCTTACTGCGCATGCGCAGTCGAATATTCTTAGATGCCGAACAGGCCTCATGCCACATCGATTAGTGAAGGATTCGACGAAATCGGTCCCATAGGCTCGGAGCATGACATCGTCTGCTAATCTCGTTTGCATTTTAGACCATCCTGGGTAGAATTGCGTTTTACCCGGGTATATTTTGTGTTGTTGTTGCAAGAGGCCTCAGGAAGGCTCTTTGGCGCCGTCCAGTGAATGCTGGGTGTTCAGCGGTACTGTGCGCGTGCAGTACATCATCAAATGCTTGTTTTTCATCACCCCAAACGATGCGTTTAGATATTGGTGACGTTCGCTAGTCCGTGACGCTAGCAGTCTCTCGACTGAGCTACACAGGCGAATGTTGTATGGATATGAGAGGGGGGAAACGCTGGCTGAGCTCGCATGATAGAGACGTTTCATTGCTTTTTATATACTCCAGTAACATATTTTTATTGTCTAAAATGAAATGTTGGCTCAGCGTATTCTGCAATCTGCATAGATATGCATCCAAGCATAGCCTGGCTGCGTGGAAAATAACCTGTATCGCCGCTATCGCCGATATTCATTGCGACGACAGAGCGCGTTCCTTTGCCACTATCGTATTGTCTTCACTGCAACAGAGCCGCCCTGTTCATTGCAACTCGGTCACACACTGCAGGTGGAGGATAAAACCTGCCACAAGGGCGAGTTTGAAGACACGAGCGGAATCCAGAAATACGACCTGACCGAGGAGCAGTACAACTCCAAACAAGGTGAGCAGCTACTCGCTCCCATTGTGACCTGGTTGGGGAGTTCGAGGAGCACCACAACTCCAAGCAAGGTGAGCAGCTACTCGCTCCCATTGTGACGTGGTTGGGGAGTTAGAGGAGCACCACAACTCCAAACAAGGTGAGCAGCTAACTCCCTCCCATTGTGACCTGGTTGGGGAGTTAGAGGAGCAGAAGTTAGTTCAGTTCCGCTCGGCGTCAATCGCAATCGTCATACATGGTCTGTGGCTTCATTTGCGATGTGCTTTATTGCCACCAGTCTTGCTGAAAGGCACATGTATTTATAAAAATAACCTCTGTGCTGGGTTGGATAACGGGTGGCCACTAATTATTGAGACAAAACTTGGACATTTATTCAACAAGGACGCGATCGTCAGATATCGACGAAACTTTGCAGGTGACTTACTTGTCAATATTTCTCTATTATACTCCAAAGTATATTATAAGTATATTATATTATACAAGTATATTATACAAAGTATACAAACTATACAAAGTATACGAAGTATACAAAGTATAGTATATTATACTCCAGAGTATTGTATATTTTACAAATATACAATATTTGTAAAATATCGAATTGCTATGATGTCCCGTTCTCCGTCATGAGTCATTTCTTCTAGCAGCGAACCAGTGATGGTGTGAGAAAAATCCAACGGAAATTTTTTTTTTTTTGTGTGGAAAGCTGAACTCATCAAGCTCCTGATTCCTTTAGATATCTCGCGATCAAGGGCATATTATACACTGCGGAAGACCAACATAAAAGGACGTGTTCAGCACTCCGGGAAAGGCGCAACCTCAAAGGTTGTGCGGTTGTGAGTTGTGAGGAAAGAAGACCTCAGAGGAAGTCAGTGTCTCAGTTCGTCTATTGGTCAACACATGCTGCATTAGCAAGTCTTACGTAAAAACTGGAATACAAAAGGAAATTGACATGAAAAGGGGAAAAAACAGCACAAGTCATTGCCATATAGGAAAAGGCTCAGAAAATGCGAATCCGCAACCTTGCTCGTGGGGTGCTACGCGCAAACCAATTGTAATGGACGCCATTATTCAATCAATAATGGACGCCATTACTCAATCAATAATGGACGCCATTATTGATGATGAATCGTACTTCTCCTTTCCTGGGCACGAAATGTCCGGGAATGTTAGTTTTTATGCTAGATCAGGCTGATATGTTAAATATAAATTAAAATACAGTTCTATGGAAAGTAACAAAACAAACTGATGTCTTTCATAGCCATGTCGCCAAGAGTCGAGTCTAAATCGAGTCAAGAGTCGAGTCTAAATCGATGGCCATCCCAATTGATGATACTGTTGGTCGTGGTATCTACCGAGAGAAATGCTTCAGAGGAAGGCTGTTGCCATTTTACGATGGCAGATGTCCTCGTGGTGGATACCTGTTCTGACCAGATAGCTAACTGCGGCACATTGCGCCTGTGACACCGTGCAGTTCTCGGAGGAGGCCGCAGCGCCCACCCTTGAGCGGGAAGACAGTCCACCAAACGTGCCTCAGCTCCGGCCGATAGACAGATTTAAGCAATTTTGAAGGAAGATATATATCGAGGATGGTTTAAAGCATCTTCCGAAACCCACCTCCAGAGGAGAATCAGCATCGATGCGAAAGTAATCGATTCGCAAATTTTGCTCACCATGCTAAAGGGGGTATGCCTGCACGTGCGCTTCGCAAATAGACCGGATGGGCAGCAGCTGGTTCACAAAGTCATATCATGTGCCCAAGAACACGATGTGCTCATGTGTCGAGTTTGACGATTCTCAATATAGAAATAATGGAATTGTGACAGTTGTGGTTGTGAAATTTGGGTCATTAATTAGTGTACAGCCATTAATCTAGCTGACAGTGTCTTATAGACTCTCACTAAACATGCTCTGTATTTTCACTTTTCTTACGGTATTGTTATTCGTCAATTGTTAAGTTGATAACTAGTTTCGAATGTGACCTTTGCTGTGGCAGTATATATGACGTGTGTGCCTGTGTACCTATCTGTCGGCCCGATCTGCAGACACGCTGCGGGCCTACCTGGAGCGGACAAAACAGGGCAAGTTTGACGAGGCCGAGATGGCGCGTCTGGCGGCCGAGAAGGAGCGGAGACAGCTCGAGGAGCAGGAGAAGGCGGCCGGCATGAAGATCGGCGACCGGTGCGAGGTGGCGCGGCCTGGCCAGCTGCCGACCCGCGGCACGGTCCGCTTCTGCGGTGAGCTGCCGGCGCCGCCACGACTGGACACGGCACCCCGGACCGATATCATGTGACCCCTCACCGACCCGTCCTCCGCCGACTCTGCCGCCGCACAGTGGGCCGAGTGACCCTTCTAGCGCGACACGACCCGAAAGCTGGCTTTGGCAGCCTGTAACACAATTAAAATGAGTATGTAGGTCCTTTTTGTGCGCTGATTTCAAATATGTTATCTCAAGCGAGATAAGAAAGGAAAATAGAGGTGCAATAACCCAAAATTAATGGTCACGACTCAAATCAAGCGTAAGCGTAAGCTAAATTCAACTGCTATATCCAATAATAATAATAGCGGACGGCTTACATTCCAAGCTAGTGTGCGAGTACCTATCATACTAACCTGGGAACTCTGTTGGCGGGCTGGTGGGTTGGTCTTTCGCGGTGGGTAGCCTGGCACATTGGCAAGGGCAAACAGAAATCGCCGTTCAGCCACTCGCTCGCTGATAGTACTTATAAATTTAAGCTTACTTCGACACGCGGCCTCCCACTTCTTCTTAATTTTGTAGATGGGAAACTTTACGCTATAATTTAGTGCCGAAGAAGAACCAAGATCCTCGCTAAATTGTATATCCAGGTACTCCAGTAAATTCGTCACTGAAAGGTTCGAGACATCGACACTAAAGGCTAACTCAGCAATATCCCGCCTGCTAACGCACATCATTCCACCCTACACTGATGGGTCGTGACTTGACCTGCTTCCCGGGTCACCTTATAGCACCGGTCCGGGCCGGGCCCAACCCGAATTTATTTTATAACGCATCCAAATGATAGAAATACAAACTACTTTTTTGATATTCTAAAAGCCAGGTTGCCTTTTTGGAACAGCATATAAAGGGGAGCTAAAATCTCCATATAATCTCCAAATCGCGTATCAGTGTGAATCAGCTCGCGCGCTGCGCCCAACGCAGCGGCGCTCGGGCAAAATGACTTGAACTGTACTTCCCGTTTGATCTGGTAGAGGATAATTGTTGTTTCTTTCATGTAAATGGATTAAACCGCACTTTACATCAGTCCTTAAGACACTCTGTAATTAAAAAAACGATCCATTGCACTCACTGCCTATTATAGACGCGGGCTGCTGGACTGAACGCGCATTGAGAATCTATGGACCTATGGTAGTTTGCGAGAGGACGGGGAAAGTCCTCCCCATCCCTCTCACCGAGTGGGATGGGTGAGAATATACATGCATGCAAAAGAGAAAATAAGGAAGGGAAAATGGGAAAGTCTCACCAAAAATTGGATAAACAATTCTGGCTATCACGTAGTGAGCGTAATATGCACACGGGTAGTGTTCGTAATACGGATCCTTATCGACCTGCCACGCAGAGTTACAAGTAGGAGCAAAAATGTCGCGGTGGAACATGGAGTGCACAGTCTCATAGACATGTGGTATGATTTTTGTCGGGGTACTCGGGGGTCCATTTTTTGTACGTCTCTTTATAGTGACGTCCTGATCCCCCTCTCCCTGCTCTGAGTGACGTCCTGTCCCCCTCTCCTTGCTCTGAGTGACGTCCTGATCCCCATCTCCCTGCTCTGAGTGACGTCCTGCCCCCCTCCCTGCTCTGAGTGACGTCCTGTCCCCTCTCCCTGCTCTGAGTGACGTCCTGTCCCCCTCCCTGCTCTGAGTGACTTCCTGTCCCCCTCCCTGCTCTGAGTGACGTCTTGCCCCCCCCCTCCCTGATCTGAGTGACGTCCTGTCCTCCCTGCTCTGAGTGACGTCCTGGTCCCCCTCTCCCTGCACTGAGTGACGTCCTGGTCCCCCTCTCCCTGATCTGAGTGACGTCCTGATCCCCTCTCCCTGCTCTGAGTGACGTCCTGTCCCCTTCTCCCTGCTTTGAGTGACGTCCTCCCCTCTCCCTGCTTTGAGTGACGTCCTGTCCACCTCTCCCTGCTTTGAGTGACGTCCTGTCCCCCTCTCCCTGCTCTGAGTGACGTCCTCCCCTCTCCCTGCTCTGAGTGACGTCCTGTCCCCCTCTCCCTGCTCTGAGTGACGTCCCGTCCCCCCTCTCCCTGCTCTGAGTGACGACCTCCCCTCTCACTGCTCTGAGTGACGTCCTGCCCCCCTCTCCCTGATCTGAGTGACGTCCTGTCCCCCTCCCTGCTCTGAGTGACGTCCTGGTCCCCCTCTCCCTGCTCTGAGTGACGTCCTGTCCCCTCTCCCTGCTCTGAGTGACGTCATCCCCTCTCCCTGATCTGAGTGACGTCCTGTCCCCCTCTCCCTGCTCTGAGTGACGTCATCCCCTCTCCCTGCTCTGAGTGACGTCCTGTCCCCCTCTCCCTGCTCTGAGTGACGTCCTGATCCCCCTCTCCCTGCTCTGAGTTACGTCCTGTCCCCCTCTCCTTGCTCTGAGTGACGTCCTGATCCCCCTCTCCCTGCTCTGAGTGACGTCCTGTCCCCCTCCCTGCTCTGCGTGACGTCCTGCCCCCCCCCCCCCCCCCCTTCTCCCTGATCTGAGTGACGTCCTGGTCCCCCTCTCCCTGCTCTGAGTGACGTCCTGTCCCCCTCTCCCTGCTCTGAGTGACATCCTGTCCCCCTCCCTGCTCTGAGTGACGTCCTGTCCCCCTCCCTGCTCTGAGTGACGTCCTGCCCCCCCCCCCCCTCCCTGATCTGAGTGACGTCCTGTCCCCCTCTCCCTGCTCTGAGTGACGTCCTGGTCCCCCTCTCCCTGCTCTGAGTGACGTCCTGATCCCCCTCTCCCTGCTCTGAGTGACGTCCTGTCCCCCTCTCCCTGCTTTGAGTGACGTCCTCCCCTCTCCCTGCTTTGAGTGACGTCCTGTCCCCCTCTCCCTGCTTTGAGTGACGTCCTGTCCCCCTCCCTGCTCTGAGTGACGTCCTGTCCCCCTCTCCCTGCTCTGAGTGACGTCCTGTCCCCCTCTCCCTGCTTTGAGTGACGTCCTGTCCCCTCTCCCTGCTCTGAGTGACGTCCTCCCCTCTCCCTGCTTTGAGTGACGACCTGTCCCCCTCTCCCTGCCCACAGGCGCCACTGAGTTCAGCTCGGGCCTCTGGGTAGGAGTCCAATGCGATGAGCCGGTCGGGAAGAACAACGGCAGGTGAGAGGAGGCTTGTGACGTCAACGTTGTCGTGTGATGATGGTGAACCGCCTGTTGTACTTTCCGCTGAATGACTTAACGTTTGTGCTGTGCTTTATGTGGCCATGCGCTGCCTTGTATCGCCAGTCTTTGCTTCTTGTGAAACATGATGGTCTCACGTGGAGAACATTTTACTGTGTCCAGGATCCCTTGGCTGAAGTGCTCCGTTCGCGTTGTGGTGTTCCCGATCTTTTACCCATGTCCGTGTGTTATGTGACCAGAGCTGCAAATCTTGGGTCCGGTGCCAGGTTTCAGGGTCCTGTGTCCCGTACCCCGTGTGTTGTGTGTCCAGGTTTCAGGGTCCTGTGTCCCGTACCCCGTGTGTTGTATGTCCAGGTTTCAGGGTCCTGTGTCCCGTACCCCGTATGTTGTGTGCCCAGGTTTCAGGGTCCTGTGTCCCGTACCCCGTGTGTTGTGTGCCCAGGTTTCAGGGTCCTGTGTCCCGTACCCCGTGTGTTGTGTGCCCAGGTTTCAGGGTCCTGTGTCCCGTACCCCGTGTGTTGTGTGCCCAGGTTTCAGGGTCCTGTGTCTCGTACCCCGTGTGTTGTGTGCCCAGGTTTCAGGGTCCTGTGTCTCGTACCCCGTGTGCTGTGTGCCCAGGTTTCAGGGTCCTGTGTCCCGTACCCCGTGTGTTGTGTGCCCAGGTTTCAGGGTCCTGTGTCCCGTACCCCGTGTGTTGTGTGCCCAGGTTTCAGGGTCCTGTGTCCCGTACCCCGTGTGTTGTGTGCCCAGGTTTCAGGGTCCTGTGTCTCGTACCCCGTGTGTTGTGTGCCCAGGTTTCAGGGTCCTGTGTCTCGTACCCCGTGTGCTGTGTGCCCAAGTTTCAGGGTCCTGTGTCCCGTACCCCGTGTGTTGTGTGCCCATGTTTCAGGGTCATGTGTCCCGTACCCCGTATGTTGTGTGCCCAGGTTTCAGGGTCCTGTGTCCTGTACCCCGTGTGTTGTGTGCCCAGGTTTCAGGGTCCTGTGTCCCGTACCCCGTGTGTTGTATGTCCAGGTTTCAGGGTCCTGTGTCCCGTACCCCGTGTGTTGTGTGCCCAGGTTTCAGGGTCCTGTGTCCCGTACCCCGTGTGTTGTGTGCCCATGTTTCAGGGTCATGTGTCCCGTACCCCGTATGTTGTGTGCCCAGGTTTCAGGGTCCTGTGTCCCGTACCCCGTGTGTTGTGTGCCCAGGTTTCAGGGTCCTGTACCCCGTACCCCGTGTGTTGTGTGCCCAGCTTTCAGAGTCCTGTGTCCCGTCCCTTGTGTGTTGTGTGCCCAGGTTTCAGGGTCCTGTGTCCCGTACCTCGTGCCGCAGGCTCCAGACGCGCCCTCTGACTGCCGCCCGCCCTCTCCCACCCCGCCCTCTGACTGCCGCCCCGCCCTTTCCCACCTCCGTCCCTACGCCGGCAGTGTGAACGGAAAGCAGTACTTCGAGTGTACGGCCAAGTACGGTCTGATGTCGCGGCCCGCCTCAGTCACCGTAGGAGAGTTCCCCGAGCGGGACCTGATGGACGATGACGAGATGTGAGCCGTCACACGCTGTGACACGCCGCCGGGATCCGTCACACGGTGTGACGCGTCACCCAGAGACAGCGCTCAGCTGACCGGCCCAGTGTCGGCCAACTGATGACAACGCTGAGAACAGTGAGCGTCGCCACCTGCAGCCGCTCTGCTTGTGAGAGGCGCACCTAACTGGGGTACTGCTACCACAGGGATCAGGAGCGAGGAACGGGCGACTCGACACACACCCACACACACACACGCACACGCCTTCGCCCACGCACACGCACACGCACACGCACACGCACACGCACACGCACACGCACACGCACGCGCACGCGCACGCGCACACGCACACGCACACGCACACGCACACGCACACACGCACACGCACGCGCACGCGCACGCGCACGCGCACGCGCACACGCACACGCACACGCACACGCACACGCACACGCACACGCACACGCACACGCACACGCACACGCACACGCACACGCACACGCACACGCACACGCACACGCACACGCACACGCACACGCACACGCACACGCACACGCACACGCACACACACACACACACACACACACACACACACACACACACACACACACACACACACACACACACACACACACACACACACACACACACACACACACACACACACGCACACGCACACACAACACGCGCACACGCACACGCACACACACACACACACACGCACACACACACACACACACGCACGCACGCACGCACGCACGCACGCACGCACGCACAGGACTGCACGGGTGAGTGTCGGCTTGTGATAGATAGTGCTGAAGCCTGCCTCCCGGAGGCGGGTGAAGAGGCGCAACATTCCGCTGTCCGCTGCACGGTGTGTGGCTCCTCACCTCGTGTGACCTGTGTACTGCAACAGGGGAACGCCTCTGTAACGGCAGAGTACCGCCACTGTAACGACTGCTGCTTATACTGTAACACGGGATAACACTGCGTGCGCCCCGACCCGCTGTGACGCCCGGTACCGCCCGCACAGGAGAACTTGGTGACACGTGGTGTGACGCACTGAGATGTCTCGCGATACACCGCACAGGAACCGCACAGGAACCGCACAGGAACCGCACAGGAACCGCACAGGAACCGCACAGGAACCGCACAGGAACCGCACAGGAACCGCACAGGAACCGCACAGGAACCGCACAGGAACCGCACGGCGTTACGCGACAGCGTTCAGGCACATTGGCAGACTCTACTGTACATCTGGTGACACGTCACCTGGAAATTGTGCGATCTGCGGCTGAGGTTTCCACACGGGCAATGGAGGTGGTGGGCGCAGCCGGGTTGTCGGTGGCGTGTTTGTGCCTGCCGTACAGCTGGCGCTGGGTGTTGGCTGCGTTCGGCGAACCGTCAATAGGTATCCGTGACTGCGCTCGATGCGTGTGGTGTGCGCTGCTGTACCGATGCCGCCGCCCGCCGCCGCTCGCCGCCGCCCGCCGCCGCTCGCCGCCGCCCGCCGCCCGCCGCCCGCCGCCCGCCGCCGCCCGCCGCCAGCCGCCGCCTGGACCGATACAGACAAGTCTATCACTGTGCTGGCGACGACGCCGTCTGCGCTGGCTACGGAGGCGGACAGGAGTGGATTCAGTCGGGAACGGAATGAAAAGCCGTCCAAATATAGCTGTCCTACCAACCGGCGTCTCTGTCAGAAATTGGCCTTGGAGAGCTACGTTTGTGGTCATACTTCATGTTGCACGTGTGCACTTGTGCAGTTTGTCATGCGCATTGACTATTGTTTGCCTCCCATCCACACTGACCTCATAATCCAACTTGACATTATGCATGCATTCGCTGAATAGATTAGCAGCTCCTTAATGATCATAATTATATTTACAGCTATCACACGCAGATGCTGACATTCTCGGTATTAGCAATAGGTACCGTCATTCAGAGTAACTTTAGCCAAATTGAAGATCGTAAATTAAGTTAATATTGTGCACGCTCCGTGTCAAAACGAAGAATATGAACTTCACGTCTGTAATTTACAAGTTCTTATGGTAAGGCTTATGGTCTTATGGTAGGTTGGACAATTTTTTTTTTGTTGAAAATTAGAAATAGTATTTTTTTTACTTTTAAAGTTATCATTAACATTTCTAAAAAATAACGCTAATTTGATGGTACCCCTGAGAATTCATGGCTTGCCCCATTAAATTAAGTACTTAGGTGCAGCCCATAGAGCGCCCACCGTTAATGAGTGCTCAGTTTTACACTATTTATTTGTTCTCCTTGACTAGCTGCGGCTAAAGGTGGAGAGGGGTGGCTAAAGTTGGCATCAGGGTAACTTTAGCCAGGAGCGTCACCACACAATTTGGAGTGTGTGTGTGGGGGGGGGGGGGGGGGCGGGCGGGGGCAGGCAGGTGGTTGGTCCCCCGCTCCCATATGGCCAGACTGGTTATTGATTCAACTTTTTGGAAGGATTCACTCACGATTCATTTTGTAATATGAATGATTCAGTCGCCGTTTGATTCATGGATAACTATTTTGACAAATGATTCTTTCCGATTCAAAGAATCAAACCATATTCTGATCAAATCACGTTTGACTCACCATTGAAACAGCATTGCACAGTCTTTTTGATTCAATCAGCATTGTTTCTATGCGTGTTTTGATTCAATCATTATTCATGAAGCAAAAATCTGGTGGTGAATCGGTTCTTCTTTGATGCAAGGGATTTTGATTGAACGATTCAAATAGATTCAATCAGAGTCGAATCAACAACCAGTCTGCAAATGGCTAATGTCAAATCCTACCGATCTGGGGGGCCGGAGCGATCTTGGGGGAGGGGGGTGCCGAGGGCCCTCAGGCCCACCGGGGGGCATATTTGGAAATGTCGAATACAGCATCCAGACCTATCATACTTAGGGAGCCATACGTCAGTTAAAAATATAGATATTGGTTTAAAATTGGGCTTGGGCATCGTCCATACTTGGTTCCCCAATTCAGGGTTTTTAATGTTTCAAAATTTTGAATTTGTGTTTTTGGAAGAAGTTCCATAAAATCAAGAAAATCAAAATTTTCAAACATATTCAAAAACCGGCATATATATTGGAGAACCAAGTATGGAATTGAACAATGCCCAAACCGAATTTCAAACCAATATCTATATTTTTTACTGACTTATAGCTCCGCCTCCCTAAGTATGATAGTCAGGATTTTGTATTTGACATTTCGAAATATGCCCCCGGGGAGGCCTCGCCATGACGACCGGTTGATTGTTACGAGCGAGCGCATCTCAGGAACTATATCTCAGGATCAGGCTATATCTCAGGAACGGCTGCGCCGATTGCGTTAAATTTGGTGTGTGGTTAGGGACCTCTTAGCCGCTACTTTCCCACAGGTCAGGGGTGGGGTCCTCTGCACAGGCGCACGTGTTCAGCCTTTTTTGTATCTCAAAAACTACTTGCCCGATCGAGTTGAAATTCACCATACATTTCGTTCGCGCTCGCTCGTTCATCGCCAACGACGGCGCCTACTGGACACTGGTAGGTATCGGGTTTGGGATTTGATGTCTAGAATGCTGCCCCTTAGTTCGGGAATACGTTTTCTAATCCTAATTGTTTGATTTTCAATGTTTATAGTTCAAAGCCGCTGTGTAACAAAGCACCACGTTGTCGCATCGTACCAGCTAAAAATGTACAGCTTTAGCACGAAACTCAGGAAATGGAAAACGGCAGGATCACGGGCCGCATGCGCTTATCGATAACGCTGCCGATACTAATGTGAGTCATATCAATTATCAATATCATGCCGATACCTACGAGGACTTGTCGATACCGATACCGATACCGACAATACATTTACAAAAAATAAGAAATTGCATCTCTAATTCTGCCATTTTGTCATTGCCAGAGCATACTCATGCACTATATTTTCATGTTTTAAGTATGCAGACCATTATTTAAGGGTTTTCCCTGGTTGAAGTCGATGGGAACAAACATAGCATTGATCATTGCCTGAACATCGCCTTGAAACCCGATCTGTAACGCGGAGTGGCTAAAGTTAGTCGATTCCGTCTAACTTTAGCCACCTCGGATATTCTAAAAATAACAACTTTGAATGCACATAATTGCAACCCTGCAATCACCATGCAATAGTACCAGGCTGTCCGCCAATTTTGCATCATGCATATTTGTATTTGTGGCCTTAACCCTATTTGTAACAGGCTCCTGGCTACCCCTATCTGTAACATGGGGGGGGGGGCGGATTCCGCCCCCCCCGGGATCTCAAGATCTATCCGTCCGATGTTCAAAAATGAAACGATCTTTGGTTCCACTCAACACGATCTACATTTCTAAAACATAATTTTTTTATAGGGGGCAACGGGGGCAAAAACTACAAATTTTAGTGGTATTTGTGATCCAACACAGCTGTCATGTTTATCAACCGATTTTAACACAACCAATGGGAATCGATAGAGATTGAATTGGAGATTTAAATATGGTGGTGACTTTTGACAATTCAAAATTCCTATTATCTTATAATCGTTCGTAGAGTACCCTGTGGTGCGTGTTTCATCCGAAAACTGCATATGTTATGTCATTGTAGCCCATGCATCTTAGTTTCTTTGCAATAATATGACCCCCTTTCTTCCATTCCTGAGCGCGCCTCTGCCAAAAATGACTTTATTCCCTCTCCTGGCCTCATATGTGCATATAACATTATAAGCTAACCGTCTATTGCGCCTTAAAGGAAATAGTTCACCTTCAACATGGGGTATTGAACTGAAATAGCAGTTTTGTAGCCCGTGTTGAGACATCTCTATCTGCAACTTTTCTTGGCTGAAAAGACTCCAGCCGAAGATATTTGACTTTTTGGCGAAGGAATTCGGCGCATATATGATATACCGTACCGTCTGAAAGTGCCAGCACTGCATGGAGCATGCGCAGACCAATAACACACACCATAACATTAATGATTTACGACCTTCTGTCCTGAATTGGCGCGATGTAGGACCATTTTTGAAAATAAAAAAGAAACTGTATTCAAAAATATAATAAAATCGTGTTCTGATAAATTTTCCGAAGGTGAACTATTTCCTTTAATCGCTGGCATATCGTCATCACCATGCCAGTCACCCCCCTTTTCATGTGCCTGAACACGCCCCTGCAACTCTATATGTAATACATTATGCAAATAATGGAAGGCAAGGCTACCTTTTACATCTTGATAGCTATAAATGCCTCTTACATCGCTCTATTGGCTTCCCGCCAAGCATTGAATACTTCCTGGACCCCCCCCCCCTTCCCAAGCCCCTGAAACCGCCTCTGCCATGCAATTTTTTATGATATTTCATTAACATCAACAATTTAACAAAAATAACAAAACAATAAAAAACTGGCAATTAAATCGAAAGCTCATCCATGCATATCGACGGCGACCTATTTAGTGTCTGCGATTTGTTTAGAGGTAATTCAACAACGTTGAACAGATTGATACAAAAGCGCCAGATGTGTCGCTTTCCAATAGTGGAGGGAAAATACCGATCATGAACTCTTTAACCCGCGCCGTGGCGGTGCTCGGCGCCACCTTCGCCGTGCCGGGGGGGGGGGGGGGGGGGGGGGGGTCAGACACCTCCCTCTAACTCGAACACTAAAAGGGCTAGAAAGACGCGGTAAATGCGTTCGAAAGCTCTCAACAAGGACATTCGAAAGTACTTCGGATATTTTTTCCTCAAGTCAATATTGAGGTCATCAAATGCCACATTTTCCAGTTTTAGGACTTCGCTCCAGAAGCCTCCAGATATCACGGGAACTATGAAAGCTAGGAACAAACGAAAAAAGCAATGGAAAGCTCTTGAAAAATGCAATCTTCAAGGTGCCCTCAGATTTCAGCTCAGGTCAATAGTTTAGGCTTCAGTGTCAAGTTTTTTTTTTTTACAAAACAGGTTTTCACCAATAGCTTTTACCTAATAACGGCAAGGTAGTAATTTTGATGCCATCGTGTTTGTCTAGTCAAGGTGCTTCAACTCATATTAGTGTTGACCAGGTTAGGTCAACTTGAAAATTTGACCTCAGGTCAAGGTCAAGTGGTGACCCAAGTAGGTCATGTTGCATATGGGAAGACGTGCCTCGACGAGACAAACATATTGGTGTCAGTTTCACTTATCTATCGTCATTATGTCGATAGTTATTGACATACTCTATGTATATACTGACTATAGCCGTCGCAGCCGTCACCTCTCCGGGGGCCGGCACCCGTCGCTGTATCTGGACCTGCGCAACTCTCTCAAAACTCCGGACCGCCGACCGACCGTCGTCGTCGCTGAGACTCCTCACCTCACTCACCACACGGACATCTCAACACACATATCAGCATACAGCAACGACTCGCACACCCCAGCTGCTGGTAACTACTCACCTGTTTGTGCTAAACTCAACTCAACATATCACGCATTGCAAATTACATCCAACAAACGTTGGTTTCGCTTAGGTCTCTTCAAAGACAAAAATACTCAACTTCTAATAAGCGGAATAGAATCAAATCCGGGACCAGAAACAACACGCCAACTTGCAGCTTGTCATTTAAATATTAACAGCGTCACTGCAGAAAACAAAATAGACGAGCTTCATCAGTTTGTTGAAACCAATAACATCAAAATTTTAGCCCTCACCGAAACAAAGCTAAACAACACCGTAGCGGACAATCTGTACTCGCTCAGTGGCTTCCACTCACCCATGATTAAACATAGAACGCGCCACGGAGGAGGAGTAGCCCTCTATATTCATAAATCTCTGCCTTTCCAAAAACTACAAAACTTCGACTGCGATGAGGAATGGGTATGGGCAAAAATCAAAACGAAAAACTTTACCTTGCTGATATGTTGTGTCTATCTTCCTCCTAATCTCTTTGCAGACAGACTACAACGTTTCATTGACAATTTCTCTGAATTTGTAAGTCAGGCACATACTCACGAACCCACAGCAACTCTCGTTCTCGGGGACATAAATGCTGGCAACATTTACCTCCGAAACGGCATTTACCAACACAGTGGCGTAACTTCTTTCGATCGTCAGCTTAAAAACACCGCAGACACGTTAGGCCTCTACCAAATCATCGATCAACCAACCAGAATCACTCAAAACTGCGCGAACTTGCGAGATCTCTTTTTTACTAGTAACGAACGAATCATCGTAAATAGTGGAACTCTATCACCATTCGCAAACCTCGACCACTTTCCCATTTACGCAACACTTGACATCTCGCCACCAACTGAACAAACACAAACAGTTCATAAAATAATATGGGACTACTCCAAAACGGACACAGAACTACTAACCAGACGTTTGCTAGACACCGACTGGACATCTATTCTAGACAACGATATCGACACGGCAACGACTCAATTCATCTGTACCCTACACGAAGCCGCCATTTCATCAATTCCAACTATCAACAGAAACCACAAAAGTAATCAGAAACCATGGGTGACAACAGAACTGCGGAAAAACATCCGGAGACGAGACCGCCTATTCAAACTAGCTAAACAGAAACCGACAGAATATAACTGGAATAGATGGCGCTTTCAACGGAACCTAGTGACATCTATCAACAGACGACTTAAACACGAACACATGCGCAGACTGGTCCAGAAACTTATCACACACAAACGAGACCCGTACAAATACCACCAGACACTCCGCACTATCACAGGACGACAACGTGACGACACTATCCCCCCACTAGCACGACCTGACGGAGACATCGTAACTGACGACTTCGACAAAACGACGTTACTTAACGACTACTTCGCCTCGCAGTCCACAGTACACGTACCCAACACACACGTACCTCCACAGAATAACATCAACACAGCACCGGTACCCGCTCTTGATAACATAGAGACAACGGAAAACGAAGTATTACAAATTTTAAATTCTCTCGATGTAAACAAATCAACTGGCCCTGATAACCTTCCAGTAAAACTGCTAAAAATGACTGCGCTTCTAATCGCAAAGCCTCTCTCCCAGTTATTTAACATGTCTTTGTCTTCAGGAAAGTACCCCAACGCATTTAAGGAAGCTAACGTAAGGCCAATCTTCAAAAATAAAGGCTCCCCTTCAGACTACACCGGCTACCGGCCCATTAGTATTCTTTCGGCTCTATCCAAAGTGTTCGAAAAAATTGTTTACAAAAACATATACATACATCTAACCATAAACTCTTTACTCACTGAAAAACAGAGCGGGTACCGAAAACACCACAATACTGAACAGCAACTCTTGTACCTGACGCACAACTTGTACGACTCACTGGACTCCGGACGCGACTTTACCGCTATCTACCTCGACATAGCAAAATATTTCGACAAAATTTGGCACAAAGGCCTTCTACACAAATGTAAAAATGACTTCGGACTCCGCGGAAAGCTCCTGGAATGGTTAACCTCATATTTAAAAGATAGGAAGCAACGGGTTCAAATTAACGGCACTTTTTCCGAATCCAAAATTATTAATGCGGGTTGTCCACAAGGGTCCGTGATGGGACCATTACTAGCACTCATGTATCTCGACGGACTATCTAAAAAAACGACAAACGACGTTCTCTTCTTCGCGGACGACACCTCTCTCTACGCTTCCCACGGGACGTCTGACATGCACGCGACTCAACTCTCACTCCAGCAAGACCTCGACGAAATCGACAAATATGGTCAAGAATGGGCAATAACATTCAACAGTTCCAAAACTATTCAACAAACATTCTCCCACAAAGCCAACTGTCAGCCGCCAGCATTGAATTTCGGTGGTGAGCCCATCCCAATTCACGAAGCTCACAAACATCTAGGCATGACGTTCTCTACAGATTTGAGATTTCACGAACATGTGAACGAAATTTGTCGCAAGGTAAATAAAACGCTCAGCCCATTATATCCTATCGCAAAATATCTCCCGCGGCCCATTCTTGACCAAATCTACAAAATTTACGTGCGACCCCACTTCGACTACTGCGACACCATCTACGACGGACACATCACAGTACAAGACGCCACCCGACTTGAGACACTACAGAACCGCGCAGCTAGACTAACGACTGGGACGCTATTCAGGACATCTACGGACAAACTTCGATCTGACCTGGGATGGGAGAGACTATCGACAAGACGACATATCCATAGACTGACACTCTACCACAAACTGAGCAGCCCAGCACACCACACACCTTCGTACCTCATACAACTCATGCCACGTACACGCGCTCAAGACACCAACAGATCACTCAGAAACGAAAACACAAACACACAAGCCCCAGTCAACACAACATCTCATCAACGATCCTTTTTTAATGCCACTGTCAAGCAGTGGAACAAGATCCCCAACACAACACGACTTCTCACCCATCACGCATTCAAAAAACAAGTTACCAAGCAGCTGGGACTGCCTGCACCACCTGCCTACTACTCGATAGGAACAAAAGAACACAATATTTTACACACAAGGCTAAGAACACAAATGTCATTTCTCAACTCGCATCGATTCCAGGTCCAGAAAACAGACTCGCCATCATGCTCTTGCGGATATCACACTGAAGAAAACCGTCATTTCGTACTCCACTGCCCGGAATACACACGCCAACGACAAACTCTATTTGACAACATTGCACACAAGATACACAACTTTACTCAACATTCACCCTCAAACCAACTTGACACACTTTTATATGGTGCAAATCTCAGCGACGGAGACGGTCGCGAGGTTGCCCGGCAGTTCCAAATTTTCTTACATACATCTGGACGTTTCTTTGAAAACTAGAACTGCGCGGCGGGTGTCGTGTCCCTGGCAGGGGCCGGCTGGGTAGGCTGACGCGGTGTTTCTCTCGCTTGCGCTGTTTCGGCTCGTGGCGGCGGTCGTGAATACTGAATTGTGACTGGAACTATTTCAGAACTAGTGCTCAAACCCAAGCACAGTAATTGTGCTTTTGTGCTAGTTCTGCCTTGTTTTTCTCTTTGAGTGACTCGTTTAAGCAATAAACAAGATGATGATGATGATGATGATGATATATATGTATGTATATATATATATATATATATATATATATGTATATATATATATATATATATATATATATATATATATATATATATATATATATATATATATATATATATATATGTCATAGTTATTGACATACTGATATACTCTATATTATTGACATGAGTTGGTGACCTCGGATGACCTGGGCTGACCCTGTAGGGGTCACTGAACAAAAATTGCACATAGGTCATCAAGAATGGCCTATAATAACATGATCCAGAAGGAATTATACTGATATCTTGCGTATCCTTGGAATAGGAAGCATTTGAATATTCCCCATTGACTTATAATGGGGAGGTCATGAAATTGACCCAACCTTAGGTCACCGATATAAACAATCCAAGATAAACTTATTGTAGATATATGTGACCTTATGCAATCCTGTAAGTTTAAAACCGATCATCCAAAAACTGTGACTGGTACGACCACATTTTTTTTTTTGGAGGTGGGGTCACGTGACCTGGTCTGGTGAACTGACCTGAGATGACCCGAGGTATTTTTTAAAACATAATGTGGGCAATTTATTCCCGAACAGCTGTGCCAAAAACGGCGACGCTGCGCGCCGCCGTTTATCCGATATCCTAGAAAAACCTGGGGGGGGGGGGGGGGGTCTAAACACCCCCGGCACGGCGCGGGTTAAAGGAAATAGTTCACCTTCAACATTAGTTTTAAACTGAGATAACAGTTGTGTAGCCCGTGTTGGGAAACCCCTATCTGCAAGTTTTCTCGACTGAAAAGACTCCAGCCGAATATATTTAATTGTTTGGCGAAGGAATGCGGTGCTGGCGAAAGAATATTGTACTGGTTCTAGCCCGGGCAGAGGCTATGTCATCAGCCAATCAGCTTGCAGCTGGTGCTAGCAAGCGAACCGCCGGCCGCCGGTTGGCACATCTCCAATGCGAGTCTATCCTTACGCGACTACTTTCGAATCTGATTGGCTGAACCATTTTTGTACATTCGCGTGACGTCAGGACTCTGACCCAGAGAGCAAGGGCGGATCCAGGGGGGGGGGGGCGAATGGGGTCATGCCCCCCCAAGCCTGTTTAAGGGGGGGCCAAACTATGTTTTGCCCCCCCCCCCCCCAGACGTGAAATCTAATGCATGCTATATTTGCGTTTTTAGAACGGTACTGGGCATCCCAAAATGGCAGCAGTCAAAATCAAGCTAGCCACAGTCAAAAACTGAAAAATTTCGCGCCGCTTCGCGGCATGACACAAGTTTCGCAATTGCATATACAAATTTGGAAAATTAACTCCATTAAATGTCTTGCAGAGGCTCTCCTTGGCGGTAATTGCTGGCCCCAGGGCCAACTCTCTTCATAAAATATTATCTTTAAAGCGGGCTACATGTTTAGCTTGTCTGCCGAGTTCCGAAAAAGGCGACGCGAACGCAAAGACGCGGACTTCGGCAACCGGAAGCTGTTCCAGCGGTGCCCAACTTGTTGGCCCAAAGAGCTAATAGTGGGGACCAGGCCAGGACTATCTCCCCAAGCCATCTCCCCCAGGCTCCTCCAGATCCGCAGGGACCATCTATGCGCGGAAATGTCGGTCTGCCTCTTGCTACTTTGAAACCATTTGCACCGTTACCAGTTGTTTGTTACAGTTCGGTACATAGGTATGTATACAGACTACAATTATTATTATCATATGTACTATTGAGCGCAGACTGCCACCGGCCATCGTGATTTACTATCCGAGGCTAATGTATATGAAAAACTACTTTCATTTCAACATTTTGCATCATACCGAGATGTGCAACCAGGAAAAGGGGTTACCTGAGGCTTGGCTCCACTCACGGTCTGGTTCCAATATTAAAAATGCGTTTTCCACGACCTAAAATTAAAATGTTCACGCCGCTTCGCGGCGTCACATCAGTGGCCATCGTCATAACGAAGCCATCGTCATCGTCTTCGTTTCGTCGTAATGCTGAATTGAATGAATAACATTTTTAGCTTCTTATCCTCTACAAGGCTAAGAAGCTAAAAATGCCTATGTTTCTGGGTTTTATCAGACAAACCTGAGCAAAAAAAAAAATCGCGCCGCTTCGTGGCGCTAAATAACAAGTACCTACTATAACATGCAAATCCACATTAAAAATGTTGCAAAGGCTTAAATACACGCATAACAAATTGGGGTACATTTTTTTCTCGTCATTTCAGCCGACCCCCCCCCCCCACTCAAAAATTATCGGCGACGCCCCTGGGTACAGCTGACAATTGACATAGTTTTTCTCAGTGTAAGGCAATGTCGGAACAATACAAACTGCAAACTGACATCTTTCCTTTTTCGATATCCCAAAAGGTCGAAAACCTAAACAAAAAATGGGGACAAAAATCGAAATCGTGTGGTTGCAAAATAAAGTGGCCCAAATCCGGGGAGAAATTCGAAATTGGGGGTAGGTAAGGTCCGCTAAAAAAACGGTTTGGCCTCCCCAAAACGGCCGGCTGGATCCGCCCTTGCCAGAGAGTATGCATATAGTTTTGATAATACAAATGTACGGCCTTCTGTCCTGAATCGGCGCGATATAACACCATTTTTGACAATATAAAAATACATTGTATTAAAAAATATAATCAAATCGTGTTTGGTAAAAAAATCCAAGGTTAATTATTTCCTTTAAGAAGTATATGTACTTGCTTTGTAATTTTTCCAAACTTCAAACATTGAATTATGGAATAATTGTATTTCATTCTTAAATTTAGATCACATCATTTTAATACCATGGTCAAAGAAACGGCAGCCAAAGAAATTGTTGTGAACAAATTCAAAAGGTCATTATTTTTTCCTTGAATAAAAACAGGGCACACCAAAATGGCCCAAAAGTATGCTAAAGTTACCGTGAATGACGGTACTCTTATGAGTCTTAATATATTATTCAAACATCATGACAAAGACAATGTGTGACAGAAAATGTGTTGTATTATTTATGTTATGCATTAGTCCTCGTCTGCCATAGTTATGATTATTGGTCAAATATCGTCATATGTTTCCGGCGATTGGCCAATGCGCAGTTCTGCGGTACTGTTCGCCAGGGTCCCGATTCCCAGTATTATAGCCGGCGGTCATAGTTAATAATGTAGACTGGTGTGTGTTCGACTGAGTGGCCTGTTTTCTGCGGTCCGCCGCAGGCCGCCATCGCAGCGCGCTGAATTATTTGCCAGCCAATAATAGTGCGCTCGCTGATCGCGGCCCAGCGAGCGGTGGAGGCCACCCGCCGCCGGCCACCGACCCGCGACAGGACCGAAATACCCGCACACTGAGCACTGCTTATGAGTTTCGGTATGAAGCTGGCCACCGGATGGCACAAACAGGTCAAAATAGACCTGGCCAAGGTGGGTCGACACCGCCACACTGTGAGGCAAATGTGCCAGCATAACGACGGACATGGGTGACGGAAGCGGTCATCGGTCGGAGGTGTTCGTAATAAAAGTTAACGTAATTTCAGGTTAAATAGCGAATTCCAGCGATTGCCACAGGTTCAAGAAACTCCAACCCAAGAAACAGGCGAAGGAACGAAGGATTGCCCTGGTGTCGGGATACACCCAGTCTGGGATAAACCTGGAAAGCCAGCAGCGTTGCATGGGAAAAGTCCAGTTGAAGACCCCCAGTTTTGGCACCCCCATTTTCTGATACATTCTTAAATCCATGCTAACTCCTCACACGCACTGTCAGATCTAGGGCGGGGGGGGGGGGGGAGGGGTGGTTGCAGGGGCAAAAGCCTCCCCATCCCAATCTCGACAGGACCGGGGCGGCAATAGAAATTAGCCCCCCCCCCTAAAAAAAACATCCGGTGAAACTGGCGATGACAAATGGGTACTGCCTGCAAAAAATAACTTTTTTTAAGCGAAATATTGTGTGTTGCCTCGTTCGTGTTTCCTGTATTTGGTAGCATTTTGGTAGCAGTAGGGATAGGGAAAGTGGCGCGTCTGCCGCTATTTTGGAGTGATTCACAACCAACGCAGGCACGTAGCCAAGGGGGGGGGGCCTCCTGGAGGCTAGGAGGGCCCTTTTCGGCCCGCGAGGCCCCTTTTCGGCGCGCGTAGTGCGCCGAAAATGAAAGTATCATGGACAAGAATGTCCATGATACATTCTTGTGAATGTCCATGATACATTCACAAGAATGTATCATGGACTCTTTACCACACGAAGCGTGGTTTTTAGAGAGTTTAGAGCACTTCAGAGGCCCTTTAGGGCCACCAGGGCCCTCTCTGAAAGACCAGATGGCCCCTTGGACGTTCAAAAGAGTCCTGTGCATGTCAAAGGGGCCCCTGACCAGACCGAAAGGGCCCCTGAGTGGGTCAGAGGGCTCCCTAAACACGTCGAATGGGTCCCTAGCCAGCACAGAGGGGCCCCTGGGCAGGTCGAGAGACCCCTGAGCATGTCGCAAAGCGACAAAGCAGCCAGCGCAGTCCCTTGCCAGGTTGGAAGGGCTCCTTAGTAGGCTGGAGGGCCCTGGAGAGACCAGAGGGCTCCTGGAAAGTTAAAAGGACCCCTGTGCAGATTGGAGGGGCCCCTGGCTAGACCGAAAGGGTTCTGGGCCGGTTGGAAGGCCCCTTGAACATGCCGGATGAGTTTCTAGCCAGACTGGAGGAGCCGCTGGGCAGGTCGAAGGGGCTCTTGAGCATGTCGGCAGAGCGACAAAGCAGCCAGTGCAGTCCTTGGCCAGGTCGGAAGGAGCTTTGAACAGGCCGAATGGGCCTCTTGACACACTAGAGGGGCTTCTTGGAAGGTCAGAGGAGTCCCTGGTCAGACCGGAAGGGTCAAAGCACGTAGAGATCCCAGATGAAGATTAAATACAAAGAGAACTTACTCCACAAAACAAATATTAAAAGTGGAGCTCTCGGGTATATTGTAACACCCTTCGTTAGGGTGTTACAATATACCCGAAAGCTCCGATTAAAAATGTTCCTGTAGAGTGAGCCCCTTTGTATTATATATATATATATATATATATATATATATATATATATATATATATATATATATATATATATATATATATATATATATATATATATATATATATATATATATATATATATATATATATATATATATATATATATATATATATATATATATATATATCACCCACTCAACATCATGTCTTTTCGCCTCGCGGATCCCAGATGAGTCACTGAACAGGTCGGAAGGGCGTTGAAAAGGCCGGAGGGGCCCCTAGACGATCTGAAGAGACCCTGGGCCTTTCAACAGTAAGAATGCAGTTGTCCATGGAATAAAACTAAAAATTTCGCGCCGCTCCGCGGCGCAATTGAACTAAAATTTATATTATATGCGGGTTAGAAGAAAAAAAATCGTCCCGTTTCTCGGCGCATTTGTGTTATGTTGCTACTTTCCTATATAATTGGGCAAAATAGTTCACTTTAACACTTTTTTACCGCACTTTTAAACGCACAATAACATTTTTAGAGGTCGCACCATACGCACCATACGCACCACCGAACCATACGCATTGATGAGAATGTATATCCAGGACA
The DNA here is from genome assembly GCA_036785665.1 of Chirona hameri. Lineage (NCBI taxonomy): Eukaryota > Metazoa > Arthropoda > Thecostraca > Balanomorpha > Balanidae > Chirona > Chirona hameri. The sequence continues at coordinate 62,396 of JAXIVJ010002319.1, forward strand.
TAAAACTATTTTTTTAAAAAAAGAGTTCCAGGTCTTGAGCCTAAAAAATATTTGAAGTTGGTATAGCTGATTCCAAATTGGTGTCGCTGGTTCCAAAGTTGATAAGGCAGTTTGCTAACTCCAGCTCCTAAAAGTTGGTATGGCCTATGGCATACCTGTCATACTGCATTTTCCATCCTTGTAACGCGCCTTTTCATCCGTTTTCTTTGGCACTTTCAACGCTTGGGAAGGGGGCCCTTTCAACGTTCGGGAAGGGGCCCTATCGAGGTGCCCCCTACCTGGACGAAATCATCGCTACGTGCCTGAACTAACGTAAGTTATAATTTTACACGCAGCGTCGCAGCCTTTGGTCTCCTGCTACCTGCTGGGAGGCAGAGGAGCGCGTGAGTGAATTTCTTTGTATAGGTACCTATGTTGTGTGAAATACGTCTACTAGGTAAAAGGAGATAATCACCTTTGTATTTTGTTAGCAACAACTTATTTGGCTACCGTTATGGTATTAGAATGTTGTGATATAAATTTAAGAATTAAATACAATTATTTCCTAATTCAAAGTTGGAAGTTTGGGAAAATTAATGATCGGTATTTTCCCTCCACTATTGGAAAGCGCAACATCTGGCGATTTTGCGTCAATCTGTTCAACGTTGTTGAATGGGCACTTGTAAACAAATCGCCGACACTAAATAGGTCGCCGTAGTTTAGCTTGGCACCGGCCGGCCGGTGCCAAGCTAAACTGCCGATTTCAATGCACCTTTTTTTCTCAAATGATTGTTGATTGTTCATAAAAAATTGGCACATATTCGCAAAAGATAGAGTGCAGGAAAAATATTGCATACCTTCATGATAAATAACAATGCGCAGGGAGGCTAATTTACTGAATTCGTTATCGAGTACTTGCTGAGTCCCGACCGTGGATCGCTTATCAATAGGAAACTGCCAATATCTTTCGAGAGGAATGTTTATATGTAAAATGTGATGAATTTACATCATATTTTGGCCTCGTCTATCGATTTCAGGTGCGAACTCCATTTTTTTGTGTGGAAAAAGGTGATTATCTCCCTTAGGAAATAGTTCACCTTCAACATTAGTTTTAAACTGAGATAGCCGTTTTGTAGCCCGTGTTGGGAAACCCCTATCTGCAAGTTTGCTTGACTGAAAACACTCCAGCCGAATATATTTGATTTTTTTTCTCTCGAAGCAATGCGGTGCTGACGAAATAATGTGGTGCTGGATCTAGCCCGGGCAGAGGCTATACCATCAGTCAATCAGCTTGCAGCTGGTGCTAGCAAGCGAACCGCCGGCCGCCGGTTGGCACATCTCTAGTGCGAGTCTATCCTTACGCGACTACTTTCGAATTTGCTTGGCTGAACCATTTGTTAAATTCGCGTGACGTCAAGCAGGCACGTAGCCAGGATTTCGTCCAGGGAGGGGCGGCGCCTGGAAAGGGCCCTTTCCCGAGCGTTGAAAGGGCCCCTTCCCAAGCGTTGAAAGGCCCCCCCGCCAAAAAAAACGCATGAAAAGGCACGTTACAAGGCTGGAAAATGCAGTATGGCAGGTATGACATTGGCCATACCAACGTTTAGGAGCTGGAGTTAGCAAACTGCCACATCAACTTTTGAACCAGCGACACGAATTTGGAATCAGCTATACCAACTTGGAATATTTTTTTAAGCTCAAGACCTGGAACTCTTAAACAAATTGCGCCGCGGAGCGGTGCGAATTTTTTTAGTTTTATGCCCTGGGTTGCTTTCTCATCAATGCGTCGCATTGCGTATGTTGCGGACCTCTAAAATTGCTATATTTTGCGTTTAAAAGTGCGGGGAAAAAGTGCTAAAGTGAACTATTTTGCCCAATAATATAGGAAAGTAGCAACATAACACATAAATGCGCCGAGAAACTGACGATTTTTTTCCTAACCCGCATATAATTTAATTTGTAGTTAAATTGCGCCGCGGAGCGGCGCGAAAATTTTGAGTGTTATTCCCTGTACAACTGTATTCTTACTGTTGAAAGGCCCAAGATCACTTCAGATCGTCTAGGGGCCCCTCTGACCTTTTCTACGCCCTTCCGTCCTGTTCAGGGACTCATCTGGGATCCGCGAAGCGAAAAGACATGATGTGGAGTGGGTGATATATATAATACAAAGAGGGTTTACTCTACAGGAAAAAATGAAATCGGATCTTTCGGGTATATTGTAGCACCCTGACGAAGGGTGTTACAATATACCCGAAAGCTCCGCTTTTAATATGTTTATTGTGGAGTAAGTCCTCCTTGTATTTAATCTTCATCTGGGATCTCTACGTGCTTTGACCCTTCCGGTCTCACCAGAGACTCCTCTGACCTTCCAAGAAGCCCCTCTTGTGTGTCAAAAGGCCCATTCGGCCTGTTCAGAGGTCCTTCCGACCTGGCCAGGGACTGCACTGGCTACTTTGTCGCCCTGCCGACATGCTCAGGGGCAGGGGCGGAGGATTGCGGGGCGCAGGGTACCCAAAATCCCCCACCCCACAAATGAAAATCCTGGGGAGGGGGAGGGTCATGTTGCCCCCAGATTGAGCAGGCTAAAATCTGGGGGGGGGGGGGGGCAAAACTACCCTTTGCCCCCAGGATTTTCGACTGGGGGAATTTTGGGTACCCTCTGGTCGGCCTGCGCTGGCTGCTTTGTCGCCCTGCCGACATGCTCAAGGGGCCCTCCGACCTGTCCTGGAACCCCTCCGTGCTGGCCAGGGGCCACTTCGGCATGTTCAGGGGTCCTTCTCCCCGGCCCAGGGGTCCTTTCGGTCTGGTCAGGGGCCCCTCCGATCTCCGCAGGGGCCCTTTTAACTTTCCAAGGGTCCTCTGGTCTCTCCAGGGGCCCTTTAACCTTCGAAGGGGCCCTTCCGACCTAGCAAGGGACTGCGCTGGCTGCTTTGTCGCCTTATGACATGCTCCGAGGGCCCTCCGACCTGCCCTGGGGCCCCTCCGTGCTGGCTAGGGGCTCATTCGGCATATTCAGGGGCCCTTCTGACCCACCTAGAGACCCTTTCGGTCTGGTCAGGGCCCTCTGACCTGCACAGGGGCCCTCTTAACTTCCCAGGGGCCCTCTGGTCTGTCCAGGGGACCTCCAACCTGCTCAGGGGCCCTTATGACCTGGCAAAGGACTGTGCTGGCCGCTTTGTCGCCCTGTCGACATGCTCAGGGGCCTCTCAACCTGCCCAGGGGCCCCTCTGTGCTGGCTAGGGGCCCATTCGACGTGTTCAGGGGGCCCATTCGACGTGCTCAGGGGGCCCTCTGACCCGCTCAGGGGCCCTTTCGGTCTGGCCAAGGGCCCCTCTGACATGCACAGGGCTCTTTTGAAGGTCCAAGGGGCCCTCTGGTCTTTCAGAGAGGGCCCTAGTGGCCCTAAAGGACCTCTGAAGTCCTCTAAACTCTCTAAAGACCACGCTTCGTGTAGTAAAGAGCCTATGATACCGCGCTTGTCGCGGTCTCGTCGGCCCTTTTCGGCGCGCTGCGCGCGCCGAAAAGGGCCCTCGCGCGCCAAAAAGGGCCCTTCTGGCCTCCAGGGGAGGGCGGCCGCCCCCGCCGCCCTCCCCTTGGCTACGTGCCTGACGTCAAGACTCTGACTTAGAGAGTATGCATATAGTTTTGATAAACAATAATAATTTAGGGCCTTCTGTCCTGAATCTGCGCGATATAAGACCATTTTTGACAATACAAAAATAAATTGTATTAACAAAAATATAATCAAATCGTGTTTGGGGAAAAAATTCCAAGGTGAATTAATTCCTTTAAAGGAATGTTCAAAGTTCAAAGTTAAAGTTCACCTTGAATTTTTTTCCCAAACACGATTTGATTATATTTTTGAATACAATTTATTTTTATATTGTCAAAAATGGCCTTATATCGCGCCTATTCAGGACAGAAGGCCGTAAATTTGTATTGTTCATCAAAACTATATGCATACTCTCTGAGTCAGAGTCCTGACGTCACCTGAATTAAAAAATGGCTCAGCCAATCAGATTCGAAAGTAGTCGCTTAAGGATAGACTCGCATTAGAGATGTGCCAACCGGCGGCCGGCAGTTCGCTTGCTAGCACCAGCTTCAAGTTGATTGGCTGACGGTATAGCCCCTGCCTGGGCTAGATCCAGACCACATTCTTTCGCCAGCACCGCATTCCTTCGCCAACAAATCAAATATATTCGGCTGGAGAGTCTTTTCAGTCAAGAAAACTTGCAGATAGGGGTTTCCCAACACTCAACTGCTATCTCAGTTTACAACTAATGTTGAAGGTGAACTATTTCCTTTAAAGGGAGATAATCACCTTTTGATTTGGTTAGCAACAACTTATTTGGCTACCGTTATGGTATTCAAATGTTGTTTGTTGTTGTTAAATTTAAGAAAATGTTGTTAAATTTAAGAATTAAATAACATTATTTCCTAATTCGAAGTGGGAAGTTTGGGAAAATTAATGATCGGTATTTTCCCTCCACTATTGGAAAGCGCAACATCTGGCGCTTTTGCATCAATCTGTTCAACGTTGTTGAATGGGCACAAATCGCCGACACTAAATAGGTCGCCGTAGTTTAGCTTGGCACCGGCCGGCCGGTGCCAAGCTAAACTGCCGATTTCAATGCACCTTTTTCAGATGATTGTTGATTGTTCATAAACTTTTGGCACATATTCGCAAAAGATAAAGTGCAGGAAACATATTGCATACCTTCATGATAAATAACAATGCGTAGGCAGGCTAATTTACTGAATTCGTTATCGAGTACTTCCTAAGTACCGACCGATATAAGCGTGGATCGCTTATCAGTAGGAAACTGCCAATATCTTTCGGTAGGAATGTTTATATGCAAAATGTGATGAATTTACATCATATTGTGGCCTTGTCTATCATTTTAACCCTCGCCCTACGGGGGGGGGGGGGGGCTGACAGGACCCCCTGAGGTTTTTCTTGAATAACTTTTTACACATGCGGTGCATCTTGCTGAAAGTTTTTGTAGCTGAGTTTACAGTAATTATACGTAGGCTGTAAAAATTTATTTGAAATTAGTTGAGACATTTTGGAAATAATGACGTTTTCATGACGTCATGTTGGTAAAAAATAGAAATATTAGAAAAATCGTAGAAAATAGAGTTTTAAAGCAAATTGCAAACGCAATTCACCAAAGATACAAAATGTCATTTTCTTTAAAATGGCATTCTCAGATTTGCACAATTTGGGGTTTTTGACTCCTAAAACTAAAAAAAATGTAAAAAAAATCCCCACAAAATCAAAATTTTCCAAGATTTGGGAAAAACCGGAATATGTGTGAGAGAACTGAGTATGAGCAATACTCATACCAAATTTCAAAGCAATACCTTCATTTATGACTGAGTGATGGCTCCCTAAGTGTAAGAAACTGATGACGTCATTTAAAGAAATAACTGGTCTAGACTGGCTAAAACTGGTCTAGGAACATGCCTTTTTATTTACATTTATCAATTTATAATTTTGAGGTTTTCTGAAGAGCAAAATCTCTGTTCTGGACGTGATAAATCCGAGGTCATTCACTTGACCTGGAAGGTCATCCGTTGACCTGAAACCTAAAAATCCCATACTGTTAGATTTCGCTCATGACAGGCAACATGCTGGTTCTTACCACATTTCTCTAAATTGCTTGGTTGGGAAGTTAACAGGGGGGGGGGGGCTGTCAGGCCCCCCGTAGGGTGAAGGTGAAAAAAGCTCCCGTAGGGCGAGGGTTAACCCGCGCACTGCAGGGGGGGGGGGGGGGGTGATTTCCGCCCCTCCCCCTCAGGTTTTTCAAAGATAGCGAAAAACGGCGGCGCGCAGCGCCGCCGGGTTTTGATACACCTGTTAGGACATCAATTGCGCACACTTTGAAAAAAATATATGCTCGGGTCATCTCAGGTCAGGTCACCAGACCAGGTCAAGTGACCCCACCACCAAAAATGTTTGCAGTTGTGCCAAAGCCAGAGTTTTCACCGATCAGGTTGAAACTTACAGGATGTCATGAGGGCATCAGTACTTACAATTCGTTTCTCTCGGAATTTTTATATCGGTGACCTAAGGTCAGGTCAATTTCGTAACCTCCCCATAATAAGTCAATGGGGAAATATACAATTGCTTCCTATTTCAAGGATATGCATGGTACTAGTCCAATTACTTCTGGATCATGTTATTATAGGATATTCTTGATGATCCAAGTGTAAGTTTTGTTCAGTGACCCCTATTGGGTCATTTGAGGTCATGCGAGGACACCATCACTTTTTTTGTCAATAATCTCGACATAATGAAGATAGAGAAGTAAAACAGACATCAATGTGTTTGTCTCGTCGAGACACGTCTTTCCATATGCAACATGCCCTACTTGGGTCACCACTTGACCTTGACCTTAGGTCAAATAGTTAAGTTGACTTAACAAGGTCACCATATATATCATTCAAAGCGCCTTGACAAGATAAACACAATGGCGTAAACAGTTTTTCGTTATCTTTATTAGGTAAAAAGTTAATAGCAAAAACGACTTAGCAAAAAAACGGTATTTTTCCCCTTTTTGACCTCTGGAGCCTAAAATATTGACCTGAGATCAAATCTGAGGACACCTCAGCGATTAAAAATTACACTGGCTGGCGTTTGTTTTTTCCGTTTGTTTCTAACTATCATCGTTTCTGAGATATATGGGAATTTCTGGAGCGATGTCCTAAAACAGGACAAATGGAAAATTTGACCTTTGGTGACCTCTGGTGACCTCAATTTTAACCTGACTTAAAAAAACACTGAAATACATTCGATAGAACATGTATGAAGCTATCAAATGCCTTTTTCCGCTCTCGCTACGTTGCGTAGTTTTCGAGATCTCAGGGGGGGGGGGGGGGAAATCACCCCCCCCTGCAGTTCGTGTTCGGCGCAAAGCCCCTGCAGTGCGCGGGATAAGGTGCTAACTCCGTTTTTGTGGAAAAGGTGCTTATCTCCCTTTAAGTAGGGTAATTAGGTTCAGTTAAAAAATCTGAATGTTCTTCTTTTTGTAGCTGGGGATACAAATATATAAAACGACAAAAAAAAAAAATATATACGACAAATATATAAAAACAAAGTGCAAAATGACACCGTCATGTCACCGATTTTGACCAAAATTGGTATATGGGGTAACTTGGGTCGCTAAAGCGAGCTGTGAAAGTTGTATTTCAATGCAAGCAGTGGTTCCGGAGATATTGCCTCGGACAGTTTATAAGGTAACGGTGCAGGCCAATCTTTGTCAGCCCATATGGCGGGAATTTATGAAGCAATATCAATTTATTATATGTCATTAGAGTACAAGGGCGGATCCAGCCATCCGTTTTGTGTGTGTGTGTGGGGGGGGGGGAGGGGCAACCAGTTTGAGCGGACCTTACCTTGGCACCCCCTAATTTCGTATTTCTCCCTGGATTTGGGCCACTTTATTTTGCAACCACACGATTTCTAAACATTTCTATATTGAAAAAAAAGCTTTTCGACCTTCTGGGATATCGAAAAAGGTGTACCTATGTTTTCGTTCCGACTGCAAGGAAAAAGAAACATGAAAAATGTGTGCGGAATGAAGTCGGATTTGCCTTTAAAGGACGGATCCATCCGTTTGTCTTCGGGGCCAACTACTTTTTGCTACAAGGTTCGACGACCCTAGCCAAACAAAACAAGAGTATCTTATACTTGAACAGTTTGTTGTGGTCAAAGGACAAAAAAATGTTAGTGGAAAGAAGATAACAGAAATTTAAAACAGAACTTGGAGCATCAAATAAAAGGTAGTTTTCTTCAGAATTTCCAGCTCCGAATCTCGGATAGTAAACTGAGGGGAGGGTCCGACCGGAAAAATGAACACGCATTTCGCTGCACAAATATTTGTCGTTATCTGTTGCGCTCCGATAAAAAAGAGCTAAAGGCGAGGACGTCAAACATGATCGAACCAGTCGCACTGCCGCCATTCAAAACAATATAATACAGATGACCTGATCATGGCGTCAAATGAAATATGCATTTCAATCAACTTCAGCTACTCATATATGCACCGCGTACGGATAAGATGATTAACTTCCGTTGCCAGGTTCTTGACAAAAATATGTCCCTGCTCCCGGACCTCGAGGCCATTTGCGCATCTCGGCGGGCGCATAGATACGACACACGCAGTCGAAGTAACCGATACCTACCACGGTGAACGCTGCATTTTTCATATTACTGCCATACAGTCTATGGCAGAAACCTGCGGCAGCCTGAAATAATCTAGCTAGCGACTTCCCGATCTCGCAAAGAAGTCAACGACTTCGCTGACGGATGGCATTATAATCGATCTCGGCTTCGCACATGATCAGCGCCTCCGTCATCCGGAGCTCGGTCATTGTCGCTCGGAGAGAGGATGGTCTTCTCCACCTTACTGAACACCCTATCCGCCTCCGCCGTTGTAACCGGAAGGACGGCAAGGACCTACAGGAAAAAGGATGGATTTGGACCGATTGTTCTATTGTAGACTTGCTTGACCGAAATGGTGCTGGATAGAAATAATGAAATAAGGACACCTGTAAACGTGATAATTATTAAACTTATAAATCACCCTTCGGCCTAGTGGGGGTCATTTATCATCATGCCCCCCCCCCCTGAGGGGTTTCGAGAACAGCGGAAAAACAGCGGCGCGCAGCTCCCTCCAAATTTGGCAAACAATTCCTAAATGTTGCCAAATTTGCCCAGTAACGTTCTGAAAACGCAAATATAGCATGACTTTACGTCTTGGGAAGGGGGGGGGGGGGGAGGGGAGGGGACATGACCCCGTTGGCCCACTGGATCCGCCTCTGTTGGCAATTAACTGTTAGCAAAGCAAAGCAAAGCAAAGCAAAGCAAAGCAAAGCAGAATGGCAATTAGCTGTATAACATGGTGATGTTGATTTTTTTTCTATCGAAAATTACCAAATTTAGTACCTTTTTGAAATTTTCAACTTTTTTGGATACATTTTCTCAAACGTGTTTTTAATTTTTCGATATGCTATTCTTACGTGTAAGGACGTGTCATTTAAGTGCCAAAATAAACTTGAGGGATATTTGCCTCCAAATATCTCAAATGTTGTCATTTTACATGCTATTTTATATACAACATATGCTATTCGCTAATAACTTTTGACTGAATAAAACTAGAATGGTACAATAAACGTCATTGTTCTGTTCTTATCAAGACGAGTTGAATGCTCTGCAGGATGACCTCTTTCTCACATTTGATGACCCTGACCTTAAATTTCAAAGTTAGTATATTTTTACATTTTCAATCTTTTTTGGATACCCAAGCCAAATGTATTTCCTATTTTTGACTTTATTATTGTTAAATTAAAAGAAGTGTCGTTCAAACAGAAACATGAAATTCATGGTTATTTGCCTTCAAATATGCTAAATTTTGCCATTGTATATGTTCTTTTTGCGAAAGATGTTATTCCCCAATAACTTTTGACTGAATAAAGATAAAAAGATAGAATAGACACCATTTTGTTATTTTCGTCCAGACGCGTTGAATGATATGCAGTCTCTTTCTAACATTTGGTGACCTTCACCTAAGGTCAATGTCAAGGTTCAAGGTTAGGTTTCCAATTGTGGCCTATGTGGCGATGTTATATATATTAAAACTTGTCTTGTTGCGAGGAATTAAATTGCGCTTAAATAACGCCTGATCGTCAATTGCAACTTTTTAATTAATTTGAATTTGAATGTCGAATAGCAACTTCATAACTTTCTTCTCGGTGTAAAGAAAGCCCGAAAATGTCTCAGTTTGCTTTATAATCGTCAACGATCGCGCAATTATTTTAATACCAATGAATTCCTATCTGCAAGACAAGTTCAAAGATATATAACATCACCGTGTAGGTCAAATTTGGAAAGGTGACCTTGCACCGTGACCTTGACCTTATATCAAGGTCATCAAATGTCAGAAGGAGGTCATGATGCACAAGATTCAACGCGTCTTGATGATAGCAACACAATGACGTTTACCGTGTCCCTCTAGCTTTATTCAGTCAAAAGTTATTAGCGAAAACTTATTTTTATATAAAATAGCATGTAAAATAACAACATTTGAGATATGTGAAGGCTCCATCATTTCTTCATTTTTTTTTATTTGATTTATATATATATTTTTCCATCAATTTTATTTTTGCACTTAATTGTCACGTCCTTAACGTAAGAATAGGATAGCGAAAACATATAAATACGCTTGATAGTACGATAGTACAAATAATCGAGCTTTGCTGCGTGGTCGTATTCCGCATCACAAGGCGGGAAGGGTGTTGTTGTAGTGAGCGTTACTTAGCAGTTAGCATGGTCAGAAGTCGCTCTGTGTTCATACGATAGTAAAAATTATTTGTCCTTACTCTTTTTGTTTGAAAAGGTCTATTGTGGTCTGTGGATTCGAATACCAAAACGATGTGATCAACTCTGCACCCACGTCTGCAAAATAAAACAAAATGGAGGTACCTTTTAGGTCATATGGAGGCCCCTGGAGCTCAGGACCCGGAAGGCCCCCAGTGAAATTAGCCCCCCCCCCCCCATATTGGGAGGCTGGATCCGCCAGTGCTCACACGCCTTCCATCCCATGGAGCCTGGAACGGCAGCTAGCCCAGACCTATCACATTCACTGCAATGGCATTCAGGTTCAGATCCAGGCCTGCTGAAATTAGGAAACTACAAATTAGTCAAAAGGTCTCCAGTTTCTACTCCAGCTCATATGTATCTCAAGTAAGACGCCTGGTGCATGCTGTGCCGCATAGCTCAGCAGTTTCTACTCTCACCGATAGATGTCTCTCAAAGATGACACCTGTTACATTCTGTGCCGCCTAGCTCAGCAGTTTCTACTCCAGCCGATAGATGTCTCTCAAAGATGACGCCTGGTCCATGCTGTGCCGCATAGCTCAGCAGTTTCTACTCCCGCCGATAGATGTCTCTCAAAGGCGACGCCTGGTGCATGCTGTGCCGCATAGCTCAGCAGACTCCAGTCAAGACACTTTGCCCACCCTGATTTAATTAATTCCATGCCATTTTTTGCTTGATAGGTATTAAAATAGAAATAAATACTTACCTGTTAATCAATTTATAAAAATATAATTATAATTTTCATGATATTCCTAAGTTTTAGTATTTCCCAGCCAAAATAAGCACCTTTAAATTATTTCCGAAATATTATGAATTTCAACATCCTTTGAACAATTGCTCATTAACGGCAGAGTAGGGGAGATCGGGGGTTGTTGGACCAGGAACGTCGACACAAAATTCGGAGTAGGTGTGTGCGTGTGTGTGTGTGTGTGTGTGTGTGTGTGTGTGTGTGTGTGTGTGTGTGTGTGTGTGTGTGTGTGTGTGTGTGTGTGTGTGTGTGTGTGTGTGTGTGTGTGTGTGTGTGCGTGTGCGTGTGCGTGTGCGTGTGCGTGTGCGTGTGCGTGTGCGTGTGCGTGTGCGTGTGCGTGTGCGTGTGCGTGTGCGTGTGCGTGTGCGTGTGCGTGTGCGTGTGCGTGTGCGTGTGCGTGTGCGTGTGCGTGTGCGTGTGCGTGTGCGTGTGTGTGTGTGTGTGTGTGTGTGTGTGTGTGTGTGTGTGTGTGTGTGTGTGTGTGTGTGTGTGTGTGTGTGTGTGTGTGTGTGTGTGTGGGCAATCAGGTGGTTGCCCCCCCCCCCCACTCCCATAGGGTTAATATTAAAATCCTGCTAATCTTGGGGTCCGGAGCGATCTGGGGGGGGGGGGGGCGAACTCCTGGCCCCTCGGGTGGCGACACCCATGGTTGTGACAGGGGGGATAGGTATATTTCCATAATGCTTACAGACATTTCTCAGAAATCACTGTTGCGCATGCCCATTATTCTATCTACTTTCCCACTAAGACCATTTGCGTTTCGAGGCAGGTGCAATTTGTATCACTAAAACTGTGTTTGTGTGTATCTTACACAAAAGCGCCATGCCGGGGGGGGGGGGGGGGTCAGACGGCCCTGAAGGTTTTTCGAGGATAGCGAAAAAACGGCGGCGTGCAACGCCGCAAAACTTGGCATAACTGTTGGGGTATCAAGTACCCACATTATGTAAAAGTTGTGACCTCGGGTCATCTAAGCTCAGGTTACCAGATCACGTCAAGCGACCTTACCTCCAAACATGTGTGTGGTCGTGCCGAAGCCACAGTGTTTGTCCGAGACATTTGAAACTTGCAGGATTTCATAAGGCCATAAGTACCTACAATTCTCATAGCTCAGATTGTTTTGTATATCGGTGACCTAAGGTCAGAACAATTTCGTGACCTCCCATTAGAGTGAATGGGAAAATATCAAATGCTTCCTTTTCGGATAATATGCATTAGATCAGGTAAATTCTTTCATAATCATGTTATTTTAGCCCATTCTTGATGACCCAGGTGCAATTGTTGCTTAGTGACCTCTGCAAGGTCAGTTGCGGTCATCGGAGGTCACCAGCACTTTTTTTCAACAACTCTTGATATAATCATCATCATCATCATCATCATATATTTCGGATACATCCATTGCATGGTTTTTCAGTAATCCACGTCATTTACAGCTCAGTAAAAACACTGCATTAAAACATACTCATCGCATATCATACTCATTTCAAAGTTAAATTACATGACTTCACCTACGTTCGCTTTAAAAATTATAATTATAATTTTTTTTAAAAATAAATTATAAAACTTAATAATACAGATAAAGACGTGCAAATGACACCATTGTGTTTGTCTCGTAGAGTCGCATCACCCCATATGCAACATGACCTACATGGATCACCAAATGACCTTAACTTGAGGTCAAATTTTGAAGTTGAATTAATCCGGTCACCATAATTGATTCAAAGCGTCTTGATGAGACAAACACGATGGTGTCAACATTATTGCTCTATATTCAACCGATAAGAAGTAATTTTCGAAAAACTGTTTTTACAGAAAATGCCATCGTGACTTTTGGTGACATCTGGAGCCTAAACTATTGACCTGAGCTAAAATTTGAAGCTACTGATGGCGATTGCATGTTTCATGAACTATCGATTGCTTTTCCGTTTGTTCCTAGCTATCATAGGTCTCGAGACATTGGGGGTTTCTGGAGCAAAGTCCTTTACTTGGAAAATTTGAACTTCGATGACCTCTGGTGACCTCAATTTTGACCTGAGTCCACAAATGACCTACATAGTTTCGACATGATTTGTAACGTGTTATCGAAAAGTGTTGTTTTATTCCGTTTACTCTCCATAAGAGACGAGTTAGAAGGGGGCGTTTAGACGCCCCCGCCACGGCGAGGGTGGCGCCAATGCTGTGCCGCATAGCTCAGCAGTTTCTACTCCCGCCGATAGATGTCTCTCAAAGATGACACCTGGTCCATGCTGTGCCGCATAGCTCAGCAGTTTCTACTCCCACCGATAGATGTCTCTCAAAGATGACGCCTGGTGCATGCTGTGCCGCATAGCTCAGCAGTTTCTACTCCAGCCGATAGATGTCTCTCAAAGATGACGCCTGGTCCATGCTGTGCCGCATAGCTCAGCAGTTTCTACTCTCACCGATAGATGTCTCTCAAAGATAACGCCTGGTGCATGCTGTGCCGCATAGCTCAGCAGTTTCTACTCCAGCCGATAGATGTCTCTCAAAGATGACGCCTGGTCCATGCTGTGCCGCATAGCTCAGCAGTTTCTACTCCCACCGATAGATGTCTCTCAAAGATAACGCCTGGTGCATGCTGTGCCGCATAGCTCAGCAGTTTCTACTCCTGCCGATAGATGTCTCTCAAAGATGACGCCTGGTGCATACTGTGCCGCACAGCTCAGCAGTTTCTACTCCCGCCGATAGATATCTCTCAAAGATGACGCCTGGTGCATGCTGTGCCGCATAGCTCAGCAGTTTCTACTCCAGCCGATAGATGTCTCTCAAAGATGACGCCTGGTGCATGCTGTGCCGCCTAGCTCAGCAGTTTCTACTCCCACCGATAGATGTCTCTCAAAGATGACGCCTGGTGCATGCTGTGCCGCCTAGCTCAGCAGTTTTTACTCCAGCCGATAGATGTCTCTCAAAGATGACGCCTGGTCCATGCTGTGCCGCATAGCTCAGCAGTTTCTACTCTCACCGATAGATGTCTCTCAAAGATGACGCCTGGTGCATGCTGTTACGCACAGTCAGCAGTTTCTACTCCCACCGATAGATGTCTCTTAAGGGCGGGATACCCGCGACCTTCACACCCCCTGATGGATCATCAGGTGACTTTGCAATATACCCGAAAGCTCCGCTTTTAATATTTGTCTTGTGGAGTAAGTCCTCTTTGTATTTAATCTTCATCTGGGATCTCTACGTGTTTTTGGCCCTTCCGGTCTCTGACCTTCCAAGAGGCCCCTCTTGTGTGTCAAGGGGCCCATTCGGCCTGTTCAGAGGTCCTTCCGACCTGGCCAAGGACTCCTCTGACCTTCCGAGAAGCCCCTCTCGTGTGTCAAGGGGCCCATTCGGACTGTTCAGAGATCCTTCCGACCTGGCCAGGGACTCCTGACCTTCCGAGAAGCCCCTCTTGTGTGTAATGAGGCCCATTCGGACTGTTCAGAGGTCCTTCCGACCTGGCCAGGGACTCATCTGACCTTCCGAGAAGCCCTCTTGTGTGTCAAGGGGCCCATTCGGACTGTTCAGAGGTCCTTCCGACCTGGCCAGGGACTGCACTGGCTGCTTTGTCGCCCTGCCGACATGCTCCGACCTGCCAAAGGGCCCCTCCAGTCTGGCTAGGAGCTCATCCGGCATGTTCAAGGGCCCTTCCAACCGGCCCATGCACCATTTCGGTCTAGCCAGGCGCCTCTCTGACTTGCCCAGGAGCCCCTCCGATCCTCCCAGCGACTCTTCTGGTCGGACTGCGCTGGCTGCTTTGTCACCATGCCGCCATGCTTAAGGGGCCCTCCGACCTGCCCTGGGGCCCCTCCGTACTGAATAGGGGCCCATTAGGCATGTTCAGGGGCCCTTCAGACCCATCTAGGGCCCTTTCGGTCTGGTCAGGGGCCCCTCTGACCTGCACAGGGGCCCTTTTAACTTCCCAGGAGCCCTCTGGTCTGTCCAGGGGTCCTCCAACCTGCTCAGGAGCCCTTTTGACCTGACAAGGGACTGCGTTGGCCGCTTTGTCGCCCTGCCGACATGCTCAGGGGTCTCTCGACCTGCACAGGGGCCCCTCTGTGCTGGCTAGGGGTCCATTTGACGTTTTCAGGGAGCCCTCTGACCCGCTCAGGAGCCCTTTCTGTCTGGTCAGTGGCCCTCTGACATGCACAGAGCTCTTTTCAACGTCCAAGGGCTCTCTGGTCTTTCAGAGAGGGCCCTGGTGGCCCTACATGGCCTCTGCAGTGCTCTAAACTCTCTAAAAACCACGCTTCGGGTGGTCAAGAACCCACGATACCGCGCTTTGCGCGGTCTCGTCGGCTCTTTTCGGCGCGCTGCGCCCGCCGAAAAGAGGGCCCTCCTGGCCTCCAGGGGGGGGGGGGGGGGGGGGCGCCCCTGCCCTGATTTGTCATGCCTAGAGTCATGGGAACGGGGGTGGTAGGTAACTGGCATGCGCATACAATAACAAACAAACATACACTGCCACACGTACAGGGGCCCACAGTTGAAAGGGTACACACTAAGATCAGGTCCATGTTCATGCCTGATAAGGCCATTTCGAAGAATGGATAAATAAACCCATAATCATTGGAAGTGCATTTCCGAGAGCTTCATTTCAAGCTATGGATGCACTTCTAAATCTCAGGTACTTTCGCAATATTAGCAAAAAATAGTTGCTGGCGCTTTGCGGCGTGGAAAGCTACCACGATCTTGACATCGCATCTGATGCACGACCCTGCCATCTGACGGCGAAGGCCCAAGTCACATGGTTACTACGTCTGCACACGGTACTAACACACCTAGCCCGAGGGTAGGGCCGGGCCGGGGAGGGGTGAGACACTACACTCGCACGCCAATCGCGCTGTGGTGACTGGTGAGCTTTTGACATGTCGCCCTTTATCATAATGCTCAGTAAAATAATATAAGGTGGCTACGAGCGAGTGCGAAGCGCTCGCTCGTCCTTCCGTGGTGTATGATAAAAATATGATTATGAGCGGCCCGGCCCGGCCCGACCCGGCCCGTGGCGACGCTTTTGAGAAGCTCATATCTCTGCAACCGCACGTCCGATTGACAGGCGGACTTCTTTGCTGAGCACCCCTATTCTATATCTCAGGAACGGCTGAGCTGATTGTGTTCAAATTTGGTGTGTGGTTAGGGACCTCTCATCCGCCAGTTGTCCACAAGTCAGGGGCCTGGGTGCCTCTGCACGTGCGCACGTGCACACCCCTATTCTGTATCTCAGGAACGGCTGAGCCGATTGTGTTCACATTTGCTGTGTGTTTAGGTACCTCTTAGCCGCCGCCTTTCCACAAGTCAGGGTGGGATGGCTTTGCACGTGCGCACGTGCACATCCCTATGCTATATCTCTTGAACGGCTGAGCCGATTGTGTTCAAATTTGCTGTTTAGTTAGGGATCTCTCAGCCCCCACTTTCCCACAAGTCAAAGATGGGTGCCTCTGCACGTGCGCACGTGCGCACCCGTTTTTCTTATATCAGAAACTACCCGATCGAGTTGAAATTCTCCATACATTTCCTTCGCGTTCGCTCGTTCATCGCCAACTACGGCGCCTTACTGGTAAATAGCATGACAGCTCAAGCGTCGGGCATGTCAACGGAACTACTCTCACTGTTGAAAGTGTGTGATACAGCCTAGCATTGTGCGCTGATCAGAAGGCACGCTTAGCTTCGGATGGAGCTGGCGTATTTGTTCAGATGTTAAAGCCGTACTTTTGTTTATGAGAAAGATATGCTTCCATTGCCGTGCGTCTCAGCAGACAGCGCTGCATTACTCGGCCCAGCCCCACCGCGGTGCTGTAACGTGATAAGTCTAGGCGCGCCATGGAAAGGATGTGCTATTGTGGCGGGCCCAGGTGTTCGATTCGAATCCCATTTGCGAAAATGTATTCGTGACAGTGCTTCGGAGCACGTATGAGTCCGTAATATACATCTTGGGGTCTATAGGCTAGATGGAAAATTAATTTACAAACTAATGTATTATTACAAATCATTGTTAACGTTAACCCAGGCCATGCGAAAGCAGCCCAACGGCTATCGCCCACCATGTGTTTTACTACTGAAAAAATGTTGTGTTTATTTAACCGTTAATAAAGCACTCGTTAGTTTTTCCGTTAGTTTTTCGTTCCGTACTAAATGCTAGTGCCATTGCAACATCTATCTCTAGACATGTTAAAATTGTGAAAGTGAGCAAGACGCATTCACATGCTTTTATCTTTCATCAATACGCGAATATAACCATCTGTCCATGAGTCCGAAAGCGTGATTCCTTTTTGGAAGGATCTTGTGAAAATAATAAGCAATCCCACAAAAACGATTTACTCAAGTGAATATGACGGAATATTAAAAAAAATGCCACCCGTCCTGCTGATCAATATGCTTAATTCTCACTGCCTGAGCAAATATGCTATTATTGGAAATTCCTAGTTCAAGTTTTAAGGGAGCTTGGGTGGAAGATAATCATCAAATTTAGGTTATAATTTGTTTGGTGCTACAAACCTCTTATAATTCATAGTTGATGTGACAGGTTTGCTATCGCTTCGTACTCAGCTCTACATAGCTACTTATCGATGCTTTATTAAGACAAAATCGAGACAATGTTCGCTGGGCTCCTGATGCATTTGAATATGTTATTTGGTTAATTCCTAATGTGTCAGTTAGTGGGATATCTTTGATACCGTGAGTAACTGGCATAGGGCTCGCTGATGAGCAACACCTAACTAGGTTAAGTATTTTTTAATGACACTAATGTTTCAATGGTTCCGATTGCTGTGCGAAATAGCACGCGTGGACATGTTTTTTTCTCACTTTATCCGGCTCCCGCCGGTGGTGTATTTACATACAAAAAACAAAGCACACAATCACAACACCCGCTTCACGCTTCCACATCAACAGTTTCAAAAAAAGATTACAAAATATCTTCCGAAATATTACAAAAACGCATCATCCTACACAGTATTACATACCAGCCCACCCGAACGACGCTCGCAACCAATCAGGCGTCTAGTTCACTATAAGTATAAGCTATCGCATCGCACACTGGGCAAGCGCAACGGTCGGGGGCGGCAGCAACGACAGCAGCCGCGGCAGCAGCAGCAGCAGCAGCAGCAGCAGCAGCAGCAGCCGCAGCATGCGGTGCTTTGGGGCGGCCTGGGAAGGACGGGCCGGAGGCAGAATGCCGGAAGGCGGAGGCGTGTATGCTGTATTTTTATGGTATTATTTTATATTGTAGTATATGTTATTATACTATATTGAATAATATGGTTTGTATGGTATTGTTATGTTACTGTACTTTGTTGTATGGTATTAATATATGTTATTATACTATATTGTATAATACTATATGTATTGCTATGTAGTATTGCATTGTAATTATATGTTTTTGTACTTAATATTGTGTTATGTTGTTGCAATAATGTGGTTTGTATGGTATTAATATGTTATTATACTTTGTTGTATGGTATTAATATATGTTAGTATACTATATTGTGTAATACTACATTTATTACTATGTAGTATTGTATTATAATTATTTGTTTTTGTACTTAATATTGTGTTATGTTGTTGCAATATCAATCATATGTATTAACGGAATTGACTTCAACTGCTTCCCTTTGCCATGGAATTCAGTTATGTTACCAGCTAATCTAGCTGAATGGAACTCCTTGTCGGCTTCTAATTTAAGAGTATTCACGAATTGCTGTATTGATGGTTTACAATTATTATGTCTGGCGCTATATATAGTCATCTTTGCTATCGAGTTTATAAGTATTTGCATATCTTCACACTCATCCAAATTTGGGAAAAACCATGTTTTTTTACTTGTGTGGGAAACGAAACCGAAGTTAAATCTAAGGATGTGTGCAGTTGTTGTAATAAAGGTTTGAACTTCCATGCACTCCCAGAATAGATGGTATAGAGTTTCCACATGGGCAGAACAAAACGAGCATAGGTCGTCTTCAGCTTTGCCGATGATGTGTACAAATTTGTTGGTTGCCATAATCCTCGAAACTAAACGAAAATGAAATGCTTGAATATAGGTATTTTTAGTAACATTACTTATATCTAACATGGTTCCAGGGCGGAAATGACCGACATCTCTCATCCACTTATCTTGCAAGTTTTTCTGTGATTTTTCGTATTTGTTTCTTAGACATGAAATATATTCCTTATATGCTAGCCGTGATATTCTAGCATTACTATTTACTAAGCTTATTTTGTGCGGTATAAGAGGATATACTATTAGTGATTTATAATTCGTCTCCTTAACGATACTTGGAAGACTTCTTATAAGGGACGTATAGCAAATAAATGTCATACGCGTGGACATGTTGGCGATCGAAAATTGGTATGTTCATTGTGCATGTGTCTGATGCTTGTGAGCTCGGAGCTCTTCATTATTACCTTGCTTCAGGCCAATTTCATCAGAGTTCGAGACCAAAATGTCCATTACTGTCACTCGGCGTTGCAATACTTACATTTTATTTTATTTTATAATTTTGTTCCGAATGTTTTTGAATGGATGGATTTCCAAGGTCAGACCCGCGCTAAGCAGAGCTTGTTGCGCAGGCCCTGACCCCACCACCCGATCAAGCAATTCCTGGCGTCCGGCAAATTTAGAAGCGAAAGTTTTACGTCCCGACATACCTGGACACGGTCCGCCCCGCCCTCTGACGTCACCTGACCTTGAGTGCGACCGCTGTCACCGGCCACAGGCCATCCCAGTCAGGGGCAAATAGCGAGCGCCGAAACGACTCGAACCCGGGCTGCCACTACCGGGTGAGGTCAGAAGCCCAGCGCTCTACCGACTGAGCTACAGGGACGGACTTACCGACTGAGCTACAGGGACGGATATATCCATATAATCGTGTTTCGTTTAGCAGTAGAATAATGGCTTCAGAACATCATTTGTTCCTTACAAAGTGACTCACAAACAGGGGCGCAGCCAGGGGGGAGGCTAAATACCCCCCCCCCCCGTCGCGGCTCAGAGGGACCCATCTCGGGTCTGAAAGGGGCCCATCGTGGGCTCAGAAAGGGCCCATTTCAGGCCTGATAAAACCAAATTTAGCTTCAGAAAGCGAGCATCTCAGGTTCAGAAAAGGCCCAGCTCTGTTTTCAGGCCCGGGAAGGGCCCATCTTAACCGTATTCTCTGCGGGCGGCCAGAATTACGTTAACCCGTGGGGGGGGGGGGGGGGGGGGGGGGGGCAGATTCTGCCCCTCCCACCAGAGATCTCGAGAACGCTCGGTCGATTTCGATGGGGGAAAACGCCATTCGATTCGTCATGACAAGATCTCTCTTTGTGGGGCACGATATTTTTGTTTTGTTTAAAAATGGGGGGCAAGGGGGCATTTTTGTTGAAAATGTTTGGTGTTTTTAGAAAGGTCATTGCGGCCATGTGGTTTGACCAATTTTCATGCCCAAAACGTTTTTGAGCTTCAAATGAATTGGTCTTGAATATAACAAAAGACAAAAAACACAATAAAAATCATAGGCGTATTCAGGGAATGTAAAATGGGGGTGATTTTCTGAAGAGAAAAAACAAATGTGCTGTTCGTGATTGTTTTGGACGATATGAACGTCACATGTGGGCATTATATGCTGTAATTTGTTAAATTTGATATACAGGGAGGTTCACAAAAAACTGACACATTTTATTTTGAATTATCGTGCAACCAAGTGCTCCAGGCATGTAGTTTCGAATACCAAACAACACAGAATTTCATGGAGATTTATTCAGCATACGTCCTGAGCACACCTCTCCCACTTCCAAGTCGCTACATGACATGTTCCAGATGGCGTCCGTTTCGGGCGACGCACAGCTCTGCCCGCCGTCGGAGGTTCCCCACCGCTCTTCGGCACGTGTCGGCGGAGAGGGCCCGCACTGCTGCTCCCACTGCCCTCTTCAGCTGCTTCAGGGTTCATGGGTTCTTCTTGTAGACCATCCCTTTCAGGTGTCCCCACAGAAAGAAGTCGGGGGGACTGAGGTCGGGGGAGTAGGCCGGCCAGGGGTGGGAGGTGTTACGCGAGATCACGCACGCGCCGAAGTGCTCCTGGATCAGCCGGATGGTCGCGGCTGCTGCATGTGGGGGCGCGCCATCCTGCTGAAACCACTGGGTGGCGTAGGTATCCGCGCATCTCTGCTGCATGGCTGACAGGAACCGCTTGACGATGCGGCGGTATCTTTCTGCATTCACTGTCTACGTGCGGCCGGCGCGGTCCTCGAACCAGAAGGGGCCGATGATGCCCGAGCAGCTGACGGCGCACCACGCCGTGCACTTGAGACTATGCAGTGGCCTCTCCTCGACGATATCAGGTGCCGTAGTCGCCCAGTAACGGTTGTTCTGGGTGTTAATGCGGCCGTCCAGGTGAAAGTGGGCCTCGTCCGTAAACCAGACATGGTTCAGAAATGCGTCCGATGCCTCGCACTGCTGCAAAAACCACCTGCAGAACGCCACTCGGTCCTCCATGTTCTTGGGCGTCAGCTTCTGGCGGGTCCAAATCTTGTATGGATACAGCCCCATGTCCTCCGTCAGGATCCGCCGAGCCGAAGAAAAGCTTACGCCCACTTGCTGGCTAAGGTGGCTGACTGGTGTGCGCGGATACTTATCCATGATGTTCTTGGTCTTCTTGACCACTCTCTCGGTCCTTGCCGATCTTGTTGTCTCAGTTGACCCCTCCCATAGGTTGTCCACAGTCCCTTCTTGGAGAAATTTCTCCGTTAAGCTCAAAATTGTGTTGCGGGCCGGAGCTGTCCTTGCCTTAAAATGGCTTCGGAAGTTTCTTTGGGTTTGCGTGACAGACTTAGTCGCCAGGTAAAATTCGACGATTTTAATCTTTTCCTGTTTACTGTAGGCCCCCATGTTGCCGATTAAAATCACCAACCTGCCCAAAATTTCCATTTCACGAGCTTTCATTTGGCGCGTGCGTCGACTATGTTGGTGCCCCTAGATCGCCACAAAATCGTTTTCAAATGTGTCAGTTTTTTGTGAACAACCCTGTATTGCGCATAGGCGGATCCAGAAAAAAACATGGGGGCACCATGCGCGTAACGCTTTTATCATCTTACTAATTTGAAGTTGGAACTAATTTGAGGGTGGGTATCGCCTCCCATTTTTTAATCCTGAGTGCGCCTCTGCCCCAAAAATATGAACAATCCTAATATATATGATGCATATTGCATTGAAATTGTTTCTGACGCATTTATTGCACTGCAAACCACGAAGGAAGTATGCGCCGCAAAACCGCATTCGTAACACCCTCCCCAAAACAGGAGCCTGGAACCGCCTCTGTTGGACCGATTTTTTCTAACTTTTAACACAACACGCGCCATTCAATTTTGGGAAAAGTCACAAAGTTTCAGGACGCTAAGCTTAACGATTTAGAATCGGCAAGTGAAAAACCACTGGGGAGGGGGGGGGGGGGGGGGGGGGGGGCAGAATCTGCCCCCGCAGGGAATAGGGTTAAGTCCGGAGAGCTTGGGCTAAGAAAGAACCCATCTCATGTCTGGAAAGGTCCCATCTTAGGCTCTGAATTGGCCATCCTAGGCTCAGAATGGGCCCATCTCAGATTTTGAAAGGCCCATCGTGAACTCAGAAAAGGCCCATCTCAGGTTTGGAAAGGGCCCATCTTAGGCGCAAAAAGGGCCCATCTCAGGTCTGGAAAGAGCCCATTTTAGGCTTAGAATGGGCCCATCTTAGGCTCTGAATTGGCCCATCTCAGGCTTTGAAAGGGCCCATCGTGAACTCAGAAAGGGCCCATCTCAGGTCTGGAAAAGCCCCATCTTAGGCTCAGAATGGGCCGGTCTCAGGGTTTGAAAGGGTCCATTGTGAATTCTGAAAAGGCCCGTCTCAGGTCTGAAAAGGGCCCATTTTATGCTTTGAAAGTGAGCAGCCTGCATTTCAGGTCCGGAAAAGGGCCATCTCTGCTCTTAGGCCCGGGAAGGGCCCATCTCAAATCCGGAGAGGGCCCATCTTAGGCTCAGAAAGGGCCCATCTCAGGTCTGGAAAAGGCCCATCTTAGGCTGTGAATGGGCCCGTCTTAAGCTTATAATGGGCCCATCGTAAACTCAGAAAGGGCGGCCCGTCTCAGGTCTGGAGACCGCCGCCCCTGATGTTGTCACCCCCTCTGCCCCTTCCCTTGTGTCTGTCCCACCGTGGGGTCTAGCACCCCACGGTGCTAGACCCCACGGCATCACTAACGGATCCAGGGTGGAGGGGGGGGGGGGGGCAAAGTGGCAATGGCGTCGCCACTGCCCACAGACCAAATACAATTACTAGGGACAAATCCAAGTACACATGTACTTTAACATGGGACCATATTAGAGATGGATACAAATTACAAATTTTTGCATTACAATTTTTTTTGTGTTTTTTTTTTTTTGGGGGGGGGGGGGGGAGGCATCAGCCAATGCTAAGGGGCCCACTTCGGTTAGCCTCCCCCTTCGAAAAATCCTGGCTGCGCCCCTGCCGGCCCCCATATTCTTCGGAGCAGGGTGAGAGTTCCAGTTAGCGCTTTGGTCGCAGGAGGATATGGTGTTTGGTCATTGTGTGTTTCGAAAGATGAATAGAAGTGAGCTTTAAAAAGCTAGGAACTTGGTTAAAATAATTATTCATATAATTAGTGAGTACAAATGTAATGATCATCTCAGCATTGTTTACACAACCAGGATAATATTGTCAGTGGCGAAGGGTTCGCTCGCTGGTCCAGTGACGCTGCTTTTATCACATGCTTACATATGAAGCTTCTCGACACAGCGCTACGTTTTTTGACACAACGCTGAATGACAGGACAAAACATCTAATATATTCAGCAGGAAAGCCCTTACAACCAGAGTATGCAGTAAGCGATTTATCGACATGGCTTTCAAAACTGCTATCTCAGCGCTAAAAATCCCATTATGAAAATGACTGGTTTCCTGTAATTTCTGTATTGACACCCCTGCAAAAGATGATGTCCTACCTCCCCCGCCGCTCGAAAGGTTCGATGTCATGGTGTCCGTACAAGTTTTGAAACCGTGGCGACGCCACTGATGACAACCATCCATTGCCCACCTGCCCGGCTCCTACGCTAATGACACTAACATTGCACTAAATTGGCGATCAAGTATAAATTGGTTAAAACGAGTATATTACGGAAATTAGTGATATTCTAAGTAACCAAAAAACAGCTCTCCGAACGGAAAAGGGTTTCAGGCGTAGGTTAAAAGTGTCTTATATCGGCATAGGTATATCGTTGCAAAAAGTGGCCCATCATTAGTGTTTAACTAATATACATCTTTTAACCAATCTTAAAGACATCTTGTTTATTCACGCTCGTAGACACCTTAGCCATTAACAAAAAAGATCAACTATTTTGGAACTCAGTTGACAGTCTGGACCTTTCTCCACCAAATTCTGAGTGCAGTTCAGCCCGGCGGGGCAGTCCTTGCCGCGTCTCGCCTTGTCGTCCCGCCGTGGCGCCGACTCGTTCGACGCCACCGCTGACGCCCGCTCAGCCGGCGCCGGAGCTTGTCGTGCTCCGTTGGCCTGACGACCGTGAGACTGGTGGGCGACGTGCGGCGACCGCAAGAGACGCCTCGTCACGCCGGATCGACCCGAGCGCTATTAATAGCGCCGGACCGTCATTGGACGCCGGCGGATAGCGACTGGCGCCGAGTAATTGGTGATTGATCGACGGTGACCAAGATCGCGACGGATCTGCTGCTGGCCGACAGTCGTGTCGGTCGGCGGCGAGCGGCAGCGAGGGGCTGCGCGGCTGACTGGCAGCAACAGGCGGCTATGGCAACCGTGGTGTGCGACTGTGGCGCAGGAGACCACGCATATGGGAAAGCAGGCAGCGGTGCCGAACTAGCTGCGAGCAAGAGACAGTGCGCGGCGTGAGCAGTGCGTCGAGCAGGACATAATAGCGCCTTCCGCCGAGGCGGAAAGCTAGAGAAGAAATATATTTGCGAGCGAGACGGTCGGTCGCAGTTGGTGGACAGGGTGTCAGCAAACAGCCGCTCCCGGGGTGACCGAGTCGGTAGTTGTCCTCATCGTTCCCGGCGGACGCAGTGGCGGCGGCAGACGCAGTGGCACAGAGCTGTCTGTCTCCTATAGCTCCGGGAGGACGTGTTCGCGGTGGCCGCCTCCGCGGTTGAGTCGCGCGCTGCTCTACTCTCCGTGCCAGGCCCCGACTCCCACCCCGGCCGAGAGCGGCACCGCGGGCCTGGCGTCGCTGCCACTGCCGGAGATCGAGCGGCCCTCCCCAGCTGACTGGCGGACGGCGCCGGCCACCGAGCTGGAGGTGGCGCCGCGGGCGGCCGCGCGGCCCGTCGAGCCGGCCGTGCGGCGCGTTCAAGCCATGCACGCGCCGGTGGTGGGCCCGCGCTCGCCCGGCTGCTGCGGCCGCCTCCGGCTCAACGAGGACAACAGCCGGTTCCTGCTGCTCGGCGCCGCGCTGCTGCTCTACCTGGTGGCCGGCGCGGCGCTCTTTCAGTGGGCCGAGAGGGAGAACGAGCTGCGGTCACAGCGAGCCTACCTCGGCCTGTATGAGGAGTACCGGCGGAACTTGACGGCCGGCGGCGCGCCCAGCATGTCCGACCTGGAGCGGCTGCTGGACGCGCACCTGACCGCCGACCGTCTGGGCCTGCTGCACCACCGCGCCCAGTGGGACTTGGCCGGCAGCTTCCACTTCTGCTGCACCGTGGTATCCACCATCGGTAAGTTGGCGCCGCCGCCGCCGGAGAGCAGGTGATGTCAGACGACACTGGCATGGATTCAGTAGCGTACCCAGGATTTAATCCAGGAGGGGGAATTTTTTATCAGGGGCATAAAGTACCCCCACCAAAAAAAACCCACGGATTTGGCCCACTATATTTTTAAAAGGGCATATTTTCACCATTTTCTCTAAAAAAATAGAAAAATCATTTTTTTTTCGACCGAAGGGGTCACGTACAAACCTTCAGGGGGAGGGAAATTTCCCCATTTCCCACCTCCCCCCTTGTGTACGCCTATGCATGGATTACAGATAGACGGTGGCGGCGGAAGAGGGGGGGGGGGCACTCAAGAAGTTGGGGGCAAACATATGATTTTGCCCCTCCTCCATACATTTGTAAGAGGGGCCCTCCAAGAAGTTGACCGAGGGTCCCGAGGTGCCCCCAGCCAGGCTGAGGGACCCTCTAATGCCGACAGAAGGCCCTCAGTCGGCCTGAGGGGGCCCTTGGTAGGCCTGAAGGGGCCCTCGGAAGGCCTGAGACTTCAACATGGGCCTGTCCGACATTTTTTTTGCGACCATTTAGAGGCCCTGCGAAATATGGTGACCTAAATCCGAGGAGATACCATTTCGTGTTTTTTTTTTGGGGGGGGGGGGCATTTGGCCGAAGGGGCCCCGGGGTTTCTTTGCCCCCATCCGAAAATACCTTCCGCCGCCACTGCAGATAGATAATATTGCTTTGAGGATTGGCCACTAGCTGTTGGAGGATGGCTGTGATGTTTAATTGGTAGCCTCTGAGTCACTGGGCTGGGGTTCATTAGACTGGATGGGAGATGAAAATAAAGCCTTTCTTTACTCAAAATGACGAGGAGTAGCATTTCAACCACCGGGCATCAAGTAAAGTCTCGAAGATACAACACAATTCTTAACACACTATTTGAACGGTCCTGGGGAAACATTCAATTTTGATTTGCAAATAATTACAGTGCCACAGGCCGACAAAGAGACAAGCTTCCGTTGAAAACTTTGAAAATCTCGGAAACGAAAAGAAAGTTTAGTAGAATGCCTGATTTCACCTTCAATATGGAACAAAATTAAGAGAATGCAGTCCGCCACATGGCAGGCTTTCGGCTGGCAACAGGGGCTGGTGTTCCAGGACAGTACTCTGCGCTCTGCAATCACGGCTCAGTGGAAATAATCAGCCAATCGGCATCAATTGTATCGGCTGTCATAAGAGTGACTGTCATGCGCGTAGCTGGTGACAGCCATTAATTTATTCGATCTGCGTAGTGCTTGAGCATTGAGGAAGGAACATATCGGGTGGACCAAAAAGGATGGAAACATTTGAAACTGATATAAAAATTTATTACTTTCAGCAGACGGGTCACAGTGACATAATCGGAAAGCACATTTCATGGAAATTATGCTCAAACCAGAGCCAGCTGGCTCACACACTCATGATGGTCACACACACACTCACACACTCAGATGGTCGTTTATAGCACATTTTCTATATGGCCCCCATCACAGGACAGATACAGCTCGGCCCGCGTCTTGGATGACTCTATGGCTCGACGGCACATGTCTGCCGGTATGGCACACACAGCCCTAGTTTGTTTTTAGGTCGTCCAGGTTCTTCGGATCCTTTTTGTATACCTGGCCTTTCAGGTGACCCCAGAGGAATACATCCATGGGGGTCAGATCCGGAGAGTTGGCCGGCCAGGCATTCTTCGCACCGCGGGAGATCACCCGGTACTCGAAGTGCTCTTCCATCCATTGCATTGTCTTCCTGGCTGTGTGTGGAGGTGCGTCGTCCTGCTGAAACCACATGCACTTCATGTCCTTGCCATGCTTGTCGTTGGCACGCCTCCAGAATTTATCAACTACCGCCTGATAGCGTTCCTGATTGACTGCCCCTGTCTTGCTGTTGGACTCCTGGAACCAAAAGGGCCCGATGACCCCCGGCTGCTCAACGCACACCAAGCGGTGACCTTGCTGCTGTGCAGCGGCTTCTCATGCACCATGTCAGGCTCCTCGCTGGACCAAAATCGGCTGTTATAGGAATTGACGGTGCCGTCCAAATGAAAATGTGCCTCATCCGAAAACCAGATGTTGTGGGCAAAGTTGAAATTTTGTAGTTTTACCTGAAAACCACGCTGCATACGACCGACGTTCAGCTTTATTCTTGTCTGAGAGCTTTTGTCAGGTCGCTGTCTTGTACGGCTTCAACTTCAGATCCTTTTTAAGGATTCGAAGAAGTGACGTCCTGCTGGTACCTGTTTCTTGCGCCAGGCGTCGAGACGACTTTTGGGGATTTTCACTGATCAAATTCTTCACCTTTGATATGTTTTGTGGTGTCCTCACCGACTTCTTCCGGCCACTAGCCGTGGACCTAAGGTTGGTCACGTCTCCTAATTCGCGTAAGAGTTGGTCAGTTAATCTTAAAATGGTGTTGTGTGATGGTGCCTTCCGGGTTTTAAAATAAGCTCGAAATTTGCGTTGTGTAAGCACCACAGACTTTGTGGACCAGTAAAATTTAACTATTTTGGCCTTTTCCTCCTTACTATATGGAACCATTTCTCACAATAATCAGACTATGTCATGTCAAATAAATTTCCATGAAACTAAGCACGTGCATGCATAAAATCATGTAAATTGCTTGAACGGTTTTTCCGTGATGAAGAAACCAAATGTTTCCATCCTTTTTGGTCCACCCGGTATATTGATTTGTTTTTAAACTATTTTTAGCTGACCTCTCCTTGAAATGATAAGAGTTTTCGATTTTTTTTAAAAAATCGATCACGGGTCTTTTTTTAATCAACTCACAGCAAACAAATCAAAAGTAAATTTTGCTGCAGTCCACATGCTGCCCCATGTCGATACTTGCTGCAATTACCGCAAAAATTTGCGTTCATCTTGTGTTGCTGTATGCATTTACCATGTATCCATCGCCATGTGTTTTGTTCTCGGTGTCTTGACTTTGCGTCTGATGTTTCCCAGGCTGGGGGTGGACGGCGCCGCAGACCACCACCGGCCGCGTCTGTCTCATCCTGTACGGCATCCTGGGCTGCGCTGGCGGCATTCTCTTTTTCAACCTGTTCCTGGAGCGTTTCATCACGCTGCTGAGCCACGTGATGCGGCTGTACCACCGCTGGCAGCTGGAGCGCCAGCTGGGCGCGCCCTCCCGCGCGCCCTCCCGCCTGTCGCGGCCACACAGCGCCGGCTCGCAGGCCTCGTGCGCTGCGAAGTGGAAGCCGTCCGTCTACTGGGTGCTGCTCTACCTGTTGGTGTGCACCAGCCTGGTGCTGCAGCTGGGCGCCGCGCTCTACCTGTACATGGAGCGGTGGGACTACGTGCGCGCCATCTACTACACGTTTGTGTCGTTCGCGACGATCGGGTTCGGGGACATGGTGGCCGGGATCCGAGCGGACGAGTTCTATGTGGCCACGAGGTGGTACGGCGTGGCCAACTTCCTCGTCACCGTCATCGGCGTGTGCTGCATGTACTCGCTGTTCAACATTGTCTCCATCATCATCAAGCAGCTGTTGAACTACATGATCCGGCGGGCGGACGGCCTGTGTACGGCGAACGTGGTGCGCGAACTGTCCGGCAAGGTGGCAGACTCCGGGGTCCGGCTGCCGAGCTTGCACACGCCGCGACTCTCGCCGGACGTGCTCAAGTCGGCCTCGTCGCGGGAGGACCTGGACGCGGTGACAGTGGACCGCGGCCCGGCGCGGCCCCAGGACGGCGTCATCTTCTCCCGCGAGCTGCTGCAGGCCAACCGGGTGAGTTCCGCGCCGCTGTGCCATCACAAAGTCAGGCGTGTTTCAATGTGCAGTCTAGCGCAAAATCCAGCGCATAAAACTTGTATAGTTCTCCACTGGTTAGCATATTATGTTACGTATTGCAAAACGTCTCCAGAGATATAATCAAATTGATATTTACCTATATGTGTCCGTAGGGGTCATGGGATGTTTTAGTTCAAGTTAGATCGGTTGTCAGTGACAGGGGTTCAAGCTTAAATGTATTATATGGGTAAGTATGCTGAAGTATCATCAGTTGGCTTTAATTATTGGTATCTTGTAATTGGTCATTATTTTGATGCTATTTGATGCAGTGTAAATCATGTTGATGTTGTTATTATTAGGTTATATATACTGCAGTTATCATGTCTATCTATGTATTTAATTACGAGCGAGCGCTTCGCGCTCGCTCGTCCTTCCGTGCTGTATGGGCAAAATCTGATTATGAGCGGCCCGGCCCGACCCTGCCCGGCCCGACCCGGCCCGGCCCGACCCGGCCCGTGGCGACACTTTTGAGAAGCTCATATCTCTGCAACCGCACGTTCGATTGACAAGCGGATTTCTTTGCTGAGCAGCCCCATCTAACCTACCCTGTTTGAGACCAGTGCCGACTCATGTGGGTGATTACTACTGCGCGTGGCGCGTGCCGCGTGCGGCGTGAGGGGTTTTGAAAAGTGTTTTCTCGCAACAACTCCGCAACGGCTGGGCAGATTATGTGCAAATTTCGTGTATGGTTAGGTACCCCTCAGCCGCCACTTTCATACAACTCAGGGGTGGGATGACTCTGCACGTGCGCACGTGCACACCCCTATTCTATATCTCAGGAACGGCTGAGCCGATTGTGTTCAAATTTGAGGTGTGGTTAGGGACCTCTCATCCGCCAGTTTCCCACAAGTCAGGGGTGGGTGCCTCTGCACGTGCGCACGTGCACACCCCTATTTTGTATCTCAGGAACGGCTGAGCCGATTGTGTTCAAATTTGGTGTGTGGTTAGGGACCTCTCAGCCGCCGCCTTTCCACAAGTCAGGGGTGGGGTGGCTTTGCACATGCGCACGTGCACACCCCTATTCTATATCTCTGGAACGGCTGAGCCGATTGTGTTCAAATTTGGTGTGTGCTTAGGGACCTCTCAGCCCCCACTTTCCCACAAGTCAAAGGTAGGTGCCTCTACATGTGCGCACGTGCGCACGTGTACACCTTTTTTATATCTCAGAAACTACTTGCCCGATCGAGTTGAAATTCCCCATACATTTCCTTCGCGCTCGCTCGTTCATCGCCAACTACGGCGCCTTACTGGTATTGTATTGATAAGGAGCAGTCAGCAGAGTAAGTGATGCAGTGAAGTACTCTTTAAGTTATTTGTTAGATAGAAAATTGATTTATTATCAACTTATGATTATAAAGTGGGTTTGAAAAGCACCAAAAACTCACACTCTCACACTCTAGAACATTGTTTGGACGCCTTTATTATTTAGTTGCTAGGATTTGTTTTTCTCGTCAGATGTGACTGACTCGTAAGAGGATGAGTCGACTCAACTTTGACTTGAGCAGCATCCAGGCGACTCAACTTTTACTCAAGCGACATCCATGTGACTCAACTCTGACTCAACTCAACCCCTCTATTCTCATGGCTGCTCTGACAAATCCATCAACAACTACACCCGAAAAGCGTGATGGGTGCATACGTTCTTGGTTGGTGTGTTTTGTGTTATTCGGAGCAGCCTAGACATATGAAATAAATCCCGATATCGAAAGTTTGTATCAGCGGCGGGTCAACCATAGCATAGTGAAGAAAACGGATCACTCCATAATCAGGAAGGAAACATTACCCATAATGCTCTTTTACGTCATCGTAGGACGTCATACATTCCCACGTCATATATTTAGCGAAGGGCGGGACAACTTAGCAACGGGCGGGACAACATATTATACCACATCTTTGGAAAATGTTAAACACAATTTACCACATGCCGAGATATCCATTTAACATCAGCACGTGCTTTTGGGAAAAGCTTCCGGACCGTCTGTGGTTAATGTTGTAGGTATCTGTGTAAAGGTGTTGGACCGTGGTCCTTTTGATCTTCCCCGACAATTATTTAACAGAATATTGAGAGCGGAAGTGCCAGAAGAGAAGCGCATACGACATTATGGCATAGCAGAGCATTGTTGAATACATTTTCAGACTCTGGGGCTGTTGATACAAAAGCGCCAGATATATGTCGCGTTTCCAATCAAAATGCAGGTGGGTCATTGCGAATTTCTAGTCTTCTCTTCTGGAGTATCTTCTTCATCTTCGGCTACGTTAATGCCTAAATATGGAGGAAAGTATGGTCTTTCAATTTTACAATCATCCTCAATGCTTTATGATTTACTTTACACTTTAATTAGCTGTTATTATGTTGTTGTGGAACGTTAGCGACATGTAGTGAATATCTTCCCACCTTTGGGCTCAAGGTAACTTAATAACTAGGTAGCGCGGGTTTGCCGCTTCAACACAGAGGCAATGGGTGCATGGTTTGACAACTAAGTACAAAATATCTCCTAAACCAGACATATTTTGCTTAAGCATTATATACCATTGGTAATTAATTTAATTATACAACTTTTCAAACAATTGGACATTTTCATAAGCATCCAATAAGAAATTCGTGTTTGCGGTAATTAGATGAGGCGGCAATGCCCTTATACATTAAGATTCCTGTTAACCACATGCGACCAAACCGGCGCAGCTGACGCTATTGCAATTAGATGAGGCGGCAATGTACTTATACATTGAGGCTCCTGTTAACTTCCTGTCAGTAGAATTAACCAAACCCGCAGCAGACGCTGTTGTAATTGGATGAGGCGGCAATGCACTTATACATTGAGGCTCCTGTTAACTCTTTGCTATTCGGTATCTCCGGAATCGGAGGACCAAACATCAGCTGGCACGACTTTCTTTTGATGCATCAAACCCGCACCCCCCTGTTTGGGCTGGGGCAAATGCTGCTTTATTTATCTCGGCTTTTTTGCTACGGACCTCGTGCCTACCGGCACTCGGTCCTTCGCAAACAACTCAGTAAATGAAACTAATTTTCCCAGCCCCGGGCGGCAATATATAATACTGCATGAGGCTGGTGTAAATACATTTTCAAGACCGAGGTGCTTTATTTTTTAACGAGGTCGAAGGCCGAGGTAAAAAAATCAAGAAAGCACAGATGTCTTGAAAATTTATGCCGGCCGAGTGCGAAAAGGAAGGCGCGGCGGGCGTTGTTTCCGTCGTTGGATTGTCCAACGCTTCCCGCCCCCGGCTCGTCGACTCGGAGCCCCATTTGCGTCCTGAAGGCCTCTTTTACCTCGTTCCGCCGCTGCTGGTGGTGCTCCTTGCTCTTGTTTCCGTCTGGAAGCCGGTAGCTCAGGTAGATGAGTCAATCAAAGCACCGAATCCAACAGTGCAGCGTGCTTAGGCCATACTCCAGGTTGGTGACGGGCCGCGCGGCGACAGCTGCCAGGTCGTTGAAGCTCTTCAGCGTGAGACCACACATGCTGCAGCGCTGCGATGAGGCGATTGCCGGAAGTGACTGCATGATCCGTCAAGCATGACCAATTGCCATCAGTTATATATAATGCGACAGAAAGACATTCACAGCCATTGGTAGCTGCAGCCAGTGGCGTAACAAGCGCATGGTGGGGTTAATCTGACCTACCATGAGGTAGGACCGAGCCTGTCGACGCCGCCACCGCCGCCACCGAGCCTGTCGGGTCACGTCAGCCAGGCTGCCGCGACAAGTTCAGAGCTGAATGAGCGGCGGGGGGAGGGGGAAGGCTGTATCAAGACAATATCGTTCGCTCCTATTCAGAAAAATACGCTAAATGCAGTCGTGGTTAATTTTTATAGAGGCTTCTTGAGTCTCGTTTCGTTGTTCTATGTTTTCAAAGGGTTTCAAAAGGTTTTCGATGTTTTTTTTTAAACGTCACATGTGCGGAGGTCCTATTTAAGCAAGCGTAATTCCAAAGTGATTCAGAGAAAATGCATTATAACAACTTCAATATATTCCTCACGAATTTCTGCATCTGTTGATACTTCATTTTCCTAAATTATTTGCTGGGAACACAGCGCCTACCCGTGTTGAAAACAGGGAACGTTTCCGCGCTACACAGCTCGTTTTGAGGAACCAGTGCGTGCGTGCACTTTGGACAGTAATTATATCCCCAAAACGTTAAAATAGCACACAAATATACGTCCAACAAATAACGATAAGCTTTGAACAATTTCCTATCTATTGAGAGGCATCGTAAGCATAAATTCAGAAATCAGTAAAACAAACAAAAAACAGGCTAAACCGGCATTCGGTCATACCAGCCGTTTTCACGATGGTTATTTTATTGCGTTGGTACCATCTGTGAAGTACCACATTCCTGAGGGACCTTATCTAGTTTATTATGCGCTGGCGACACTGCAGAGTACGGCTCCGGCCGGCAGCAGTGCAGCTGCTGCAGGGAGCTCCGCCGCAGTTATTGCTGCCTCAGCGCGCGTGTCGTCACCGGACTCTTGACTGCCATTTACATCGTCTTCGCCAGCTTTGTGAAGCGTAGCTTCTAGGTTTGCAAGCAGTGCCGCGTCCTGTGCAAGCCTGAGACATTTTCGTCTCTCCAACTCTCTTCTTTTTATATTAAATTGTCTTTCGATTCTCTCACTGTCCTCCTATAACACCAACTGGTTTTGCAGCTGCTCAACGGCGGTTTTCTTGACGGCAGCTGCTATTTCGGCTGAGACCGACTCGCATTCGCCATTTCTGGATACCGAACGGTCTTCAGTTCTCTTCTTCTGGGCCTTCTGATGCTGCTTCATCCGCGCGGCGGTGGGGTTTCCAGCCGAACGCGCGGCGCTGAGGGGGGGTAAATTTTACCCTCCTTCGTATCTTCCGAACCAATCAAAGCAGCGAGACGCGCAAGGCGGCGGTCGAAAGCTATCAATGAGACGAATCTAACACATGCCCGAAATTCTTAAAATAAGGTCACATGTCAGGTCACGGTAGGTCAACTGTCAAAATTGAGGTATTTTGTTTTTGGGACATACTTTCTATCCAAAGCCTTATATTGCGACTATTATCTCACAAAGTGCTCTCAAAGGTATAATGCATCTCCCGCATAAGCAAAAGTGAAATTGTAAGCAAAGGTCAAGGTCAGGTCACAAAAGGTCACAGGTCTACGAAATATATGCGACACATGTTTTATGGGTTATTTTGCATGTATAATTCGATAATAGCAGCCATATTCAAAATCTGACTCCATACAATGGCCCTCAGGTCAAGGTCAGATCACAAAAAGGACACAATATGAAATTGAATAATATAAATACAAAAGGCATGTTTCTAGACCAGCTTTGTCTCAGAAATACAGCGGTGTCATTTATTTTTCTGTATCTGGTCAATAAAAACAAAAAAACGTAACTTCAAAAATGACGGCATGAGTTACTTATATTTAGGAAGCCATAAGTCAGTCAAAATAAAGATATTGCTTTGAAATTTGGTTTGGGTGTCGTCCATACTTGGTTCTCTAACATATCTTCCGTTTTTTTAAAATAAAATATCTTCACAACAAATATTTTGTGGAAATTCTTCCGATTTTTTTCTTCTCATTTTTTTGTTGTCAAAACTCCCAAATTTCGAAAATCCGAAACAGCCATTTTTAAGATAATATTATTTCCGTTCTTTTGACGCTTTTATTTGCAATTTGCATGCAAACGTTTTTGTTCTACGATTTGTCAAACATTTATCGTTTTTACACCAAAAATGGCATAACATGACGTCAGTAAAACGTCATTATCTCCCAAACTGTTTCACCATTTTTTTTACCCCCCTACCCGCTGGGGGGTAAAATTTACCCCCAGTGCCGCGCGGGTTAACAGATCCTTTGCCTCACCTGGCAACTCTCTTGGCAAGCATGTTTAAACAAAGCTTTCGTAATACTTTCGTTAGCGAAACTCTATAACAATATCCGATATCCAGCATGGAGGACCATTGTTACGAATAAGAACTTATTGGGCAAAAACTTAGTATATAAAAAGCAAATCTTATGCCGTTAAATAACTAATGACGAACGATAAAGAAGGGAGGGTCTAAACAAAAATGGCCAGATTAGCAGACGATGCCATGCTCCGAAACCACTGGACCGATCTGAGTGATTTGTTCACCTTCGATTCCGAGTGGTCTGCAACGGTGCCGTGTTGAGTTTTATATAGTTTGGTCCACCGTAAGTGGACCAAATTGGACCAAAACTTCAAGTACAAATTTGCAGACGAGCCCATGCTCAGAAACTATGGAACCTATCCAGGTGACTTTTTTACCATTCTATCCGGCGTGGTCCAAAACGGTGCCGTTTGGGCTTTTATACAGATTGGTCCACTATAAATGGACCAAATTAGACCAAAACCGCCACAAACTGTTGCAAACGAGCCCATGCTCCGAAACTATGAGACCGATCTGGGTGATTTCTTCACCATTCCATCCGGCGTAGTCCAAAACGGTGCCGTTTTGGCTTTTATACAGATTGGTTCACTCTAAGTGAACCAAATTGAACCAAACCCACCAAAAACCGTTGTAGACGAGCCCATGCTCCGAAACTATGGGACCGATCTGGGAGATTTTTCACCATTCGATCCGGCGTGGTCCAAAACGGTGCCGTTTTGGCTTTCATACCGATTGGTCCACTCTAAGTGGACCAAATTGGATCAACACCACCCAAACCCGTTTTTGGTGGTTTTGGTCCAATTTGGTCCACTGAAATTAGACCGAAGTAGATCAAACTCAAAATGGCACCGTTTTGGACCACGCCGGATCGAATGGTGAAGAAATCACCCAGATCGTCCGCCCCTGTAGCTCAGTTGGGAGAGCGCCGGACTTATGACCTCACCCGGTAGTGGCAGCCCGAGTTCGAGTCGTTTCGGCGCTCGCTATTTGCCCCTGACTGGGATGGCCTGTGGCCGGTGGCAGCGGTCGCACTCAAGGTCAGGTGACGTCAGAGGGCGGGGCGGACCGTGTCCAGGTATGTCGGGCACGTACAACTTTCGCTTATAAATTCTGCCGGACGCCAGGAATTGCTTGATCGGGTGGTGGGTCAGGGCCTGCGCAACAAGCTATGCTTAGCGTAGGGCCTGACCTAGGACATCCATTAATTCAAAAACATTCGGGCTAAATGTATTACAAAAATATGTCCCATAGTTTCGGAGCATGGGCTCTTCTGCAACGTTTTTTTTTGTGTTGTTGTTGTGTTTTGGTCCGATTTGGTTCACATAGAGTAGACCAATCTGTATAAAAGCCGAAACGACACATTTTTGGACTACGCCGGATCGAATGGTGAAGAAATCGTCCAGATCAGTTCCATAGTTTTAAAGCTTTTCTGCTCGTCTGCAACGTTGTTTTGGTGGTTTTGGTGCAATTTGGTCCACTTTGAGTGGATCAGTCTGTATAAAAGCCAAAACGGCATCGTTTTAGACCACGCCGGATCGAATGGTGAAGAAATCACCCAGATCGGTCACATAGTTTCGGAGCATGGGCTCGTCTGCAAATTTGTACTAAAAGTTTTGGTCCAATTTGGTCCACTTAGAGTAGACCAATCTGTATAAAAGCAAAATCGGCACCGCTTTGGCCCACGCCGAATCTAATGGTGAAGAAAGCACCCATATCGGGCCCATTGTTTCGGAGCATGGGCTCGTCTGCAAATGTGTACTAAAAGGTTTGGTCCAATTTGGTCCACGTAGAGTGAACCAAACTATATAAAACTCAAAACGGCACCATTTCAGACCACTTGGAATCGAATGGTGAAAAATCACTCAGATCGGTCTAGTAGCTTCGGAGCATGGGCTCGTCTACTAATCTGGTCGGTTTTTTAGACACTCCAATAAAAACGATACGAACGATATATATTTTCGCCGATTACCATATGCCGAGATACCCTTTCAACATTAGCACGTGTTTTTGGGAATCGCTTTCGGCCCGCTGCGGCTAGTGTTGAAGGTATCTGGGAAACGATTTGGCCCGGGGCATTTTTAGTTTCCCAGACAATTATTTAACAGAATATTCAGAGCGGAAGTGCCAAAATCACATATACATATTTGCTATATACGATTACTGGATTTGTCGAATATACCCTGTGAATCGCCTTAAACCATTGTTGCACTGTCACATACGTAACTATTTATTGTATTAAATACAACACACATACATATTGATGCGCATATTATTCGGATATCTGACGCCAATAACATACGGCAAAACGAAATCGTGTGCAGACAATTCATAGTACTGCGTAATCATACTTGTCTACTGATTTGATTATGGGCACAGTTTGTGATTCTTTTGGAAGTGGTTGGCGACTGAAAGCATGCAATGCAAGGTGATCGCTTCATAGTGCGAAGTATCATAGTATTATCCTTCCTTGCTTCAATCGATAGAAAGGCACACGAGTAAGGTGAGTGTCGTTTTGCACCACTCCAGAAGATTGGCACTGTTCTGTTCTTTGCAGTGTTCTTGAAGTAGTTTGATTCGTTGCTCCATTATTTTTCCTCACAGTAGAGTATCTGAATCGCGACTGGATTCTATTGGCTTTCTTCTTCTCTCTTATCGTGTTTCTCTTTTCTTGGAGGTCTTGATTATTGGACATTCGGAAACCCAACTGCAGAGAAAGAGGCCTTTATATACGAATGTCATAGTACGTACCTAATAGGCTGATTAAATACTTGAAGTTCAATAGATCCAATCTGTAAAAGAACACAGTACATAAACGGCATATGGTAAAATAAATACCTCCCTTGGGCCGGCAGTTTGTTTAAGTCCTCAGTCATCCTGAAAATGTTTGCTCTCGCCCTACGGGCTCGTGCAAAAATTTGTCAGACTGACCTCGGACTTAACACAAACTTTTGCCGGCCCCGGGAGGTATGATATATTCCTCCTAAACATCAGGCGACCAGCAAGACACCAATGTCCAGGCACCACGCGCCCTTCATTTCTAAGTCCTTGGTTGCGTCCTTCATTTATAAGTCCTTGGAATCGGCGCATATGGACAGTGCGCCGCCACCGACGGCGGCGACACATGTGACGGCATGCCACAGCAGAGAAAAACTGGTTCTGAAGAAGAAAAAAACAGCACAAATAGACAAAATAGAAATCTAGAAACGGCTACTACAACAAGCCAGAAACAAAGTCAGTGTCTCGACTAGGAACTTGGCATTTGGCAAGCTTACGTGAGGAAATTATTGAAAAAGCGGGTGTAATCTACCGGAAACGACAACAAACCC
Organism: Chirona hameri; assembly: GCA_036785665.1. Lineage (NCBI taxonomy): Eukaryota > Metazoa > Arthropoda > Thecostraca > Balanomorpha > Balanidae > Chirona > Chirona hameri. The sequence continues at coordinate 101,261 of JAXIVJ010002319.1, forward strand.
CTTATCTAACAGAAAACAAGTCAAAACGCAAGAAAAAAAACTGGAAGCCGGCGGGTCAGCTCATGTTGTAACCGCCAACCAAAGAGATATCGTTATGGATGACGAGTGCTATTTTACATATAAAGGTGATAATATCTCCGAAAATCAGGGATTGTATACATCAGACAGGGATTGTATACCAAATTTGAAATCAGCGTCACAAAATGTCCTAGAAACTGCAAAATGTCAAAAAAGGTCATGTCAGGTCATGTCAGGTCATTTGAGGTCAGTGACCTCGGTTGACCTGTTGGAGCGCATGTCCCCAGTGGAACATATAATTATGTAAAATGGATCCCATATTTGAAATCAGCGTCACAAAATGTCCTAGAAACTGCCAGAAACCAAAACAGTAATATCAGGTCATAGGAGGTCAGTGACCTCGGTTGACCTCTGAAAAGGTCAATCGAGGTCACAATATCAGTGGAAACCACAACTGTCACCAGGAAACACCTGTGCATATGCTCCTGAACAACAAACACTATGAAACTGCACAAGTTACAAATATCAATACTACGGACGCCAGTTGCGCCTGACATGACCCTGATAAATAGGTCAAAGGTCACGGGTCATGTGACCATGTGTCAAATTGTTCAAAAGTACGGTACTGAAATTTTCATCGCAATCGGTTGATATTTACGCGAATTATTCCCGAAAAACCGAGGGGGGGGGGGGGCGGTGGCATCAACTTCACCAGGGGGGGGGGGGGGGCTGCACTGGCGAGGGTAAATGTGAATATAAGCGATGAGACTACCACAAGAAACGGCACTTTAAAAATGCCATCCTATTGTGACGAATACCAGAGTTGCAGTCTCCATTATACCGTATGGGGCAAACTTCGGAGCCTTTGGGCCAGACGAAAAAATCAAGCTAGGGGCTGACATTTTACATGCTTCCTATTGGACCACCAAGCAATGGGAAAATACCAGGGGAGCGGGTCTGCCAAATACTTCATTAAATTTGACGGCACCTACCAGACATTACTACCTGACCTCCCCCATGTACACCCCCCCCCCCCCATTTCACCAGACATCACCGCCTGACCTACCCCTGTATCGCCAGGTATCTCTGGCGGTAATGCAGAAGCGTCTTTACGAGAACGTGCTGCAGTCCCGTGCCCACTCGGCGCTGGCCAACGGCTGTCCCGGAGAGCAGGAGCTGGACATGTCCGGAGTAGTCAACATCAGCTCCCTCGGCTCCGTCGCCATCGCCAGCAAAAAGCTCGAGAGCGACGACTAGTGCGTGACGGCGGCGCGCCCGTAGTAAGTGGACGGGCTTGTCTAACTCCCTGCCCAGACATCGCGTGCCAGTGACCTGAAGCTCCGTGAACGTATTGACGAATATTGACTGAGTGTGTCAGCGCGCCGTGATGGTGTGTGTCTATTTTGTTTGTGTTGGAGAGTCGGGACAGCGGATAGCCAGACGGGGCTGGGAAAATCAGCCGCGATGGACACTGCGGTGCTGTATGGAGCCCGTCACAATATGCGTGTTCTCATATCAGCGGCACGTTCAGCCCGAGCAGTCAACATTCGAAGCGTCTCGACGGTTGCGCGTGCCACTTGTAAACGGGACCTTGTCTCGACGGAGAGCGTCTCGACGGTTGCGCGTGCCTGACTTGTAAACGGGCCTTCAAACTATGACTACACTCCATGCATTTATGGTGTATGCTGTGTTAGGCGTTGCTAGGCAATGTCTTTAACGTGTGTGTTCAAGTTAGTGGTGACTGTGCAACGCAGAGCCCAACAACGAACCCCTGGTGGTGACCGTGCACCGCGCTAGACGGGGCAGCACGATACTCAGAGCCCAACAACGAACCCCTGGTGGTGACTGTGCACCGCGCTAGACGGGGCAGCACGATACTCAGAGCCCAACAACGAACCCCTGGTGGTGACTGTGCACCGCGCTAGACGGGGCAGCACGATACTCAGAGCCCAACAACGAACCCCTGGTGGTGACGTGCACCGCGCTAGACGGGGCAGCACGATACTCAGAGCCCAACAACGAACCCCTGGTGGTGACCGTGCACCGCGCTAGACGGGGCAGCACGATATTCGAGTCCGTCCCCGCGTAACATATCTGCTGTGTGCCACGCCTATTTCTCATGTCTCACAGGGTGTGCTGGTCGTCGCGTAGTATGCATGTGGCGGGCGCGTAGCTAGGATTTCGCCCAGGGGGGGGGGGGGGGGGGGGGGGGGGGGGGGGGGAGGGGGAGGGGGAGGGGGAGGGCTCGGAAGGGCCCCCTTCCCGAGCATTGAAATGGCCACTTCCCCGAGCGTTGAAAGGGCCCCTTCCCGAACGTTGAAAGGCAAGGGACCTGGCAATAGACTGCGCTGGCTGCTTTGTCGCCCTGCCGAAATGCTCAGGGGCCCCTCTGAGCTGCCCAGGAGCTCCTCCAACCTACCCAGGGGCCCCTCTATGCTGGCTAGGGGCTCATTCGGCATGTTCAGGGCCCATCTGACCCACCCAGGGGCTTTTTCGGTCGGGTCAGGGCCCCTCCGACCTGTACAGGGGTCCTTATAACTTATCAGGGGCCCTCTGGTCTGCCCATGGCCCGCCAGCTTTCTAAGGGGCCCTTCCGACCTGGCAAGAGACTGCGCTGGCTGCTTTGTCGCTCAGCCGACATGCTCAGGGGTCCTCCGACTTGCCCTGCTCCGTGCTGGCTAGGGGCCCATTCGGCATGTTTAGGGTCCATCTGACTCGTCCTGGGGTCCTTTCGGACTAGCCAGGGGCCCCTCTCACCTGCACATGGGCCTTTTGAACGTCTGTGGGACCCTCTGTTCTTTCAGAGAGGGCCCTGATGGCCATTAAGGGCCTCTGAATGAATTTAGGGAGGAGCATGGGCGATTTGTGTGATACTATTTTTGCAAGTCAATGGAGACTTACGGTCATGTCGGACCTGGCGAGGTGTGTAATGTGATGGCATTATTGATGACGTAATAATATATTGAGTGTAGCCTTTGAGTGTAGCTTATGAGTGGCAATCACCAATATTGTTTTCGTTGTAGATCAATATATCTGACCAAGACTTCACAAGTTTGCCAGGTTTTAAACGTATGCACACGTTGGGCGACCAATATATGTCAATAAATTGTTGGTAAGGACCAAGGCTGTATGAACCAGGTAGAACACTCCGGCCGAAAAAGTGGTAACAAACACTAATTTAGTAGCCGCGCCCCCGGAGTCGCTGTGACGTGGAAGGCGGGGGACGCGGCCGGCCGGCCCCCGTACACAACATTAGTGCGCGCATGCCTGAAGCTTAGATCGCGCTTAGTTTCTTTGTTTACCGGTCGATTGCAAAACTTGTAATATGTAATATGTCACAAATCAACTGCTCTGCCGGATGCCGCTAAAAACATGCAATCAGACTAAAATTGTATGTTATATGTGCGCAAAGTTCAACGATTAGGTACTAAAGCTACCACTTTTCAGGTTTGTGAATACCCGCGCCGCGCCGCAAACACTGTTCAACTACCCACCACTACCCACGTGCTCAAATAAGCTGTCAACTACCCACAACTACCCTCCCACAACATAAATTGTACTATTTTGGGATTAAATAAAATTAAAGCAAAAACCTTTGAATTATGCAAATTCATGCAATAAACTTGAATGATATTGCTGAAATGAAAGCGCAGTCACTGAAATACAGGTTAAAACTTCCTTTTTTGAAAAGTTGAAAATTCTGCTACCCGCCAACTACCCACTTCAGCCAAATGATTGCTTGTGCTACCCACAGCTACCCACGTGGGTAGTAACTACCCACGTCTCGTGGGTAAGCGGGTAGAAAAGTGGCACCTCTATTAGGTACGGCCGCCCTGGCCGACCGCCGGTCGAAACGATGATAAGTGTATTTTGATGCCATTACCCGGCGTGGGAAATGTGAATGTATCGCAATGAATTGCCTAGGGAGACATAAAGCCTCAGCAAATATATTGTATTTGTTTGACATTGTTATTCCTTCTCGTGACAAAGTAAAGGTGCGGATCCCAGATTTCGGTCAGGGGGGCGCAGATCCAAGATTTCGGCCACATACAAAAAAATTGCGCCCTACGCGCGCTTGGCGAGCGCGACTCGGGCTCAGGGGGGGATTGGCTTGGGGCTCCCTAGCGCCCCTATACTTTTCTTATAGCTGAATGTTTGGGAAATTTATGATATGATATAGGATCTGAATCGTGATCTTGATAAACTTTTTGGCATGTCAGTCGTTGCTGCACCCCCGATGGCGCAAAAAGGCATCCTATGTCTATGTCCTGTAACTCATAAGTCACATTATTATCATTGATTTTATAGTCATTACTATAGACACTTGGCAATTTGTGTTCATTAGTGCAAGCCACAGGTCCAAAGCACAGGACCAGTAACATTAGGTACTACTCAGTGGCGGCGGATAAGGGGTGGGGGTGGGGGTTGGGGGTGGGGGGTGGGGGGGGGGGGGGGGGAAGAGGGGGCAGCTTCCCGCCCACTCAAGAAGTTGGGGGGGGGGGGGGGGCAAACATATGATTTTGCCTCCCCCATAAATTTGTAAGAGGGACCCTCCAAGAAGTTGGTTCGATTTTTCCCTTTGACCGAAACAATGGCCCAGGGCCCCGATGTGCCCCCAGCCAGCCTGAGGGGGCCTTCTAAGGCCGACAGAAGGCCCTCAGTAGGCCTCAGGGGGACCCTCGGTAGGCCATGAGGGGGCCCTCAGAAGGCCTGAGACTTCAACATGGGCCTGTCTGACTTCTTTTTTTTGTTGCGACCATTTAGAGGCCCAGCAAAATATAGTGGCCTAAATCCGAGGAGATACCATTTCGCGGCATTTTTTTTTTTTGGGGGGGGGGGGGCTTTGGCCTTGGAGGGGACCCTTTTGACAAGGGGCCCACTGGGTTTCCTTGCCCCTCCATCCGAAAATACGATCCACCGCCACTGGTACTACTCAGAATGGTGTCTCAAAACCTAAGTAATACCGATATCAGTCACATTGGTATGGATTTTCTAGTCTGTTTATATAAGGTGACACAATCTATGGGTTTACGTCCTTGAAAAATACCAAAATATAGCTAACCTACTCCTACAGCCTCTTATGTCGACAATTTTCGCAGATGTCCTCAGCAAAGAACGCACATATTTGGGTGTAAATTTTAAGCTTATGAAGTATTCTGGGAAATTACTGCTATGTCGACCGATACAATTATTATTTCAACTTTCATATACACCTTTAAATATTGTCTTACGCTTCATAAAACTAAGTAAATGCATAAAATGCATACGCACACACGCCCGTACATAGCCAGCGAACCAATATGGCGAACCCGTTGAAATGTAAACAAATGATTCTCCCCCGGTTTCACGTCATCACAACCTGACCAATCACCGTCGAGCTTGCTCAAGACTGATTGGTCAATACTAGCTGATAGTCAAATACAGCTTATGAGCAGATCCGATAAACACGGCCAATATGCTGGAAGTTGCTCGCGGTTGTCACACTTTTTACCAATGTTGAAGGAGCGAAATACACACTACACCCCCTGGTAAGGACTAAGGATGTCCCATTGATTTAATCTTGTTTATGCTAATCATATCAGAGAGGGAAAATGAACATTTAATCGCAACCCGCTGCACCATAATTGTCATACATCGATAGGAAAAACCAGAAAACCAGAGGCACCCGATGTGCCCGCTGCACAGTGGGCGAGAACGGCCTTTTAGCGCGACACGGCGTTTCTGCTTCAATTTACGGCATCGGTTTGAACATCTAGCATATCAATCGATAGCTGATGAATCAGGGAGCTAAAAATATGCACTTTCTTTTATCTGGGATTAACCCGGCATTGACCGGGGAGGGGGGGGAGGAGGCAAATATTGCCCCCTTCGTTATCTTCCGAACCAATGATCGCAGCGAGACACGCAAGGCGGCATTAGAAAGCTCTCAGTGACTCGCATATAAAGCATACTCTAAATTGTGGAATTGAGGTAACATATTAGGCGAAAGTCGGGTCAAAGGTCAAAATCGAGGCATTTGAGTTTAAAGGGAGTGTGCCTACTCACATCGCTTAGTTGGGGTTATTGACACTGGTCTATAGAACACAATTTTCTGAATTGAACCACTACATCTTTTCTCCAGATTCACCCTATAGTTGCTGAGATATTCAAAGACTCCAGGAATTTGCTTGGGAGCAAAAAGTTATCGGGTAGACTCCAGATGGCTTACCACTACTAAAAGCATTGCAACTATCGATTACACTGCTAGCAAATCGTATCACCGGCCAATAGCAATTCTAACAAACAGCTGGTGTGCGCTGATAGCAGCTGCCGAACAACAGAGCCTGGGCGGCCATCATGCTTGTCTTAGGTGCGTCGTTCACGTATCAATTTGTTACCTCTGTTTACCTTCACCGTAGTGGGAATAGTTTTTTCGATATCGAAACGAAAAATTATCGCAAACAATATAAGTGAAAATTCAACTAAAGGGGCTCCAGATGTGAATTTCATCGTATCCAACCATCACAACAATAGCTACTTATCGTAGGAAAAATAATTTTGACAGTTCAAAACAGTAGGCACACTCCCTTTAAGGGCCATACTTTCCATCCAAAGCCTTTGATTGCAACCATGATCACCCAAAATGCTTCCAAGGGTATAATACACATCCCGCATGAGCTAAAGTGAGATTCTTGGCAAAGGCAAAGGTCAAGGTCAGGTCACAAAAGGTCACTATGCGCAGAAAATCTACGAAAGTCAGGCGACACATGTTCTATGGGCTATTTCACACGTATAATTCGATAGTGATAGTAATTTTACCATCTGACCTCATTTAAGTGAAGTTAATGTCAAGCTCAGCTGAGATTAAGGTCATGTCACATAGGTCAACATTTGAAATTGATAAATGTAAATACAAAAGGCATGTTTCTGGACCGGTTTTGTCTCCAAAATACAGTGCTGGCATTTATTTGTCTGTATCTGGTCAATAAAAGCCGAAACCGCAATAACAAATATGACGTCATATGTTACTCTTACTTAGGGAGCCATAAGTCAGTCAAAAACAAAGATACTGCTTTGAAATTTGGTTCATATATTCCGGTTTGTGGAAAATGTTTGAAAAGTTTGATTTTGAGGGCATTTTTTAAAATATAAACAAATATATTTTTTTGGGGGGGTAAAAAAACTAAAATTTCGAAAATCTGAGAAAGCCATTTTGTAGTTCTTGTCATTTGCTATCTTTAGACTTTTATCCTTAAAAAATGGCCTTTGGACGGCCAGTTAACTAGGGACAGCAGAGATCCGAGCATTGTAATGGCGCAGAGTTAATAGTGATGTACACTATAAAATAAACTCCAAAATAACAAAAAGTGCAAATATGCGCAAGGTTTCTCTTAATTGGCACAAATTAGAAACTCTAACGAGGCAGAACAATATTTCATCAAAGCGGAGAACCGTGGAATGAAAATTGTAGGATTAACTCAAGTTTTGATTCTGTTGGTTAGCCACTTCAAATAACATACCTCACTTAATGTTAGAATATAAAATTGCGAATTCACATGAGAAGGTCATATATAGGTATTTCAGGCTGCTGATGATTTGTACTTTCAAGAAAAATACCACCAAGCCTCTACGAAACGTTCTTCGCCTCTCACATTAGCATATATCCGTGCGATGGAATGAGGCGCGCCATAGCAATAGCGGCGGCTGAACAATAGTGTGTGTTTGAAGACATGGTGCATACAAATACACAAATTTATTGACGAATCGGCGTTATACTTTCATGCTATGGACATTTTACTTGAAAATGAGCCGTATAAAACAGTCATTGTTGAAATTTTATTTTTCACCCCATGTCGCGCTAGCAGGCCGTTATCGTCCACTGTGCGCGGGAGGGAGTACAGTGAAGAGCAAATTTCTAGTAAACTGTGCATGTTACACACACACACACACACACACACACACACACACACACACACACACACACACACACACACACACACACACACACACACACACACACACACACACACACACACCACACACCACACACACACCACACACACCACACACACACCACACACACACCACACACCACACACACACACACACACACACACACACACACACACACACACACACACACACACACACACACACACACACACACACACACACACACACACACACACACACACACACACACACACACACACACACACACACACACACACACACACACACACACACACACACACACAGACACACACACACACACACACACACACACACACACACACACACACACACACACACACACACACACACACACACACACACACACACACACACACACACACACACACACACACACACACACACACACACACACACACACACACACACACACACACACACACACACACACACACACACACACACACACACACACACACACACACACACACACACACACACACACACACACACACACACACACACACACACACACACACACACACACACACACACACACACACACACACACACACACACACACACACACACACACACACACACGCACGCACGCACGCACGCACGCACGCACGCACGCACGCACGCACGCACGCACGCACGCACGCACGCACGCACGCACGCACGCACGCACGCACGCACGCACGCACGCACGCACGCACGCACGCACGCACGCACGCACGCACGCACGCACGCACGCACGCACGCACGC
>JAXIVJ010002320.1:0-2500 GCA_036785665.1 Chirona hameri
ATCATCATCATCATCATCATCATCATCATCATCATTATCATCATCATGCCCGGAGGCGGTGTTGTACCGCCTCCGGGCATACGACACCGCCTCCGGGCATACAACACCGCCTCCGGGCATACTACACCGCCTCCGGGCATACCACACCGCCTCCGGGCATACAACACCGCCTCCGGGCATACTACACCGCCTCCGGGCATACCACACCGCCTCCGGGCATACAACACCGCCTCCGGGCATACTGCACCGCCTCCGGGCATACCACACCGCCTCCGGGCATACAACACCGCCTCCGGGCATACTACACCGCCTCCGGGCATACCAGACCGCCTCAGGGCATACAACACCGCCTCCGGGCATACAACACCGCCTCCGGGCATACCACACCGCCTCCGGGCATACAACACCGCCTCCGGGCATACAACACCGCCTCCGGGCATACCACACCGTCTCACGTCATCATCAGCAACATCATCAGCAACATCATCAGCAACATCACCAGCAACATCATCAGCAACATCATCAGTAACATCATCAGCAACATCATCAGCAACATCATCAGCAACATCATCATCAACATCATCATCAACATCATCATCAACATCATCATCAACATCATCATCAACATCATCAGCAACATCATCAGCAACATCATCAGCAACATCATCAGCAACATCATCAACAACATCATCATCAGCAACATCATCATCAGCAACATCATCATCAGCAACATCATCATCATCATCATCATCATCATCATCATCATCATCATCATCATCATCATCATCATCATCATCATCATCATCATCATCATCATCATCATCATCATCATCATCATCATCATCATCATCATCATCCTCATCATCATCATCATCATCATCATCATCATCATCATAATCATCATCATCATCATCATCATCATCATCATCATCATCATCATCATCATCATCATCATCATCATCATCATCATCATCATTATCATCATCATGCCTGGAGGCGGTGTTGTACCGCCTCCGGGCATACCACACCGCCTCCGGGCATACAACACCGCCTCCGGGCATACTACACCGCTTCCGGGCATACCACACCGCCTCCGGGCATACAACACCGCCTCCGGGCATACTACACCGCCTCCGGGCATACAACACCGCCTCCGGGCATACCACACCGCCTCCGGGCATACAACACCGCCTCCGGGCATACAACACCGCCTCCGGGCATACCACACCGCCTCCGGGCATACAACACCGCCTCCGGGCATACAACACCGCCTCCGGGCATACCACACCGTCTCACGTCATCATCAGCAACATCATCATCAACATCATCAGCAACATCATCAGCAACATCATCAGCAACATCATCAGCAACATCATCAGCAACATCATCATCAACATCATCATCAATATCATCATCAACATCATCATCAACATCATCATCAACATCATCAGCAACATCATCAGCAACATCATCAGCAACATCATCAGCAACATCATCAACAACATCATCATCAGCAACATCATCATCAGCAACATCATCATCAGCAACATCATCATCATCATCATCATCATCATCATCATCATCATCATCATCATCATCATCATCATCATCATCATCATCATCATCATCATCATCATCATCATCATCATCATCATCATCATCATCATCATCATCATCATCATCATCATCATCATCATCATTATCATCATCATGCCTGGAGGCGGTGTTGTACCGCCTCCGGGCATACCACACCGCCTCCGGGCATACAACACCGCCTCCGGGCATACTACACCGCCTCCGGGCATACCACACCGCCTCCGGGCATACAACACCGCCTCCGGGCATACTACACCGCCTCCGGGCATACCACACCGCCTCCGGGCATACAACACCGCCTCCGGGCATACTGCACCGCCTCCGGGCATACCACACCGCCTCCGGGCATACAACACCGCCTCCGGGCATACTACACCGCCTCCGGGCATACCAGACCGCCTCAGGGCATACAACACCGCCTCCGGGCATACAACACCGCCTCCGGGCATACCACACCGCCTCCGGGCATACAACACCGCCTCCGGGCATACAACACCGCCTCCGGGCATACCACACCGCCTCCGGGCATACAACACCGCCTCCGGGCATACAACACCGCCTCCGGGCATACAACACCGCCTCCGGGCATACCACACCGTCTCACGTCATCATCAGCAACATCATCAGCAACATCATCAGCAACATCACCAGCAACATCATCAGCAACATCATCATCAACATCATCAGCAACATCATCAGCAACATCATCAGCAACATCATCATCAACATCATCATCAACATCATCATCAACATCATCATCAACATCATCATCAACATCATCAGCAACATCATCAGCAACATCATCAGCAACATCATCAGCAACATCATCAACAAACTCATCATCAGCAACATCATCATCAGCAACATCATCATCAGCAACATCATCATCATCATCATCATCATC
>JAXIVJ010002320.1:7500-10000 GCA_036785665.1 Chirona hameri
ATACCACACCGCCTCCGGGCATACAACACCGCCTCCGGGCATACCACACCGTCTCACGTCATCATCAGCAACATCATCAGCAACATCATCAGCAACATCACCAGCAACATCATCAGCAACATCATCAGCAACATCATCAGCAACATCATCAGCAACATCATCAGCAACATCATCAGCAACATCATCATCAACATCATCATCAACATCATCATCAACATCATCATCAACATCATCATCAACATCATCAGCAACATCATCAGCAACATCATCAGCAACATCATCAGCAACATCATCAACAACATCATCATCAGCAACATCATCATCAGCAACATCATCATCAGCAACATCATCATCATCATCATCATCATCATCATCATCATTATCATCATCATCATCATCACCATCATCATCATCATCATCATCATCATCATCATCATCATCATCATCATCATCATCATCATCATCATCATCATCATCATCATCATCATCATCATCATCATCATCATCATCATCATCATCATCATCATCATCATCATCATCATCATCATCATCATCATCATTATCATCATCATGCCCGGAGGCGGTGTTGTACCGCCTCCGGGCATACCACACCGCCTCCGGGCATACAACACCGCCTCCGGGCATACTACACCGCCTCCGGGCATACCACACCGCCTCCGGGCATACAACACCGCCTCCGGGCATACTACACCGCCTCCGGGCATACCACACCGCCTCCGGGCATACAACACCGCCTCCGGGCATACTGCACCGCCTCCGGGCATACCACACCGCCTCCGGGCATACAACACCGCCTCCGGGCATACTACACCGCCTCCGGGCATACCAGACCGCCTCAGGGCATACAACACCGCCTCCGGGCATACAACACCGCCTCCGGGCATACCACACCGCCTCCGGGCATACAACACCGCCTCCGGGCATACAACACCGCCTCCGGGCATACCACACCGTCTCACGTCATCATCAGCAACATCATCAGCAACATCATCAGCAACATCACCAGCAACATCATCAGCAACATCATCAGTAACATCATCAGCAACATCATCAGCAACATCATCAGCAACATCATCATCAACATCATCATCAACATCATCATCAACATCATCATCAACATCATCATCAACATCATCAGCAACATCATCAGCAACATCATCAGCAACATCATCAGCAACATCATCAACAACATCATCATCAGCAACATCATCATCAGCAACATCATCATCAGCAACATCATCATCATCATCATCATCATCATCATCATCATCATCATCATCATCATCATCATCATCATCATCATCATCATCATCATCATCATCATCATCATCATCATCATCATCATCATCATCATCATCATCATCATCCTCATCATCATCATCATCATCATCATCATCATCATCATCATCATCATCATCATCATCATCATCATCATCATCATCATCATCATCATCATCATCATCATCATCATCATCATCATCATCATCATCATCATTATCATCATCATGCCTGGAGGCGGTGTTGTACCGCCTCCGGGCATACCACACCGCCTCCGGGCATACAACACCGCCTCCGGGCATACTACACCGCTTCCGGGCATACCACACCGCCTCCGGGCATACAACACCGCCTCCGGGCATACTACACCGCCTCCGGGCATACAACACCGCCTCCGGGCATACCACACCGCCTCCGGGCATACAACACCGCCTCCGGGCATACAACACCGCCTCCGGGCATACCACACCGCCTCCGGGCATACAACACCGCCTCCGGGCATACAACACCGCCTCCGGGCATACCACACCGTCTCACGTCATCATCAGCAACATCATCATCAACATCATCAGCAACATCACCAGCAACATCATCAGCAACATCATCAGCAACATCATCAGCAACATCATCAGCAACATCATCAGCAACATCATCATCAACATCATCATCAATATCATCATCAACATCATCATCAACATCATCATCAACATCATCAGCAACATCATCAGCAACATCATCAGCAACATCATCAGCAACATCATCAACAACATCATCATCAGCAACATCATCATCAGCAACATCATCATCAGCAACATCATCATCATCATCATCATCATCATCATCATCATCATCATCATCATCATCATCATCATCATCATCATCATCATCATCATCATCATCATCATCATCATCATCATCATCATCATCATCATCATCATCATCATCATCATCATCATCATCATCATCATCATTATCATCATCATGCCTGGAGGCGGTGTTGTACCGCCTCCGGGCATACCACACCGCCTCCGGGCATACAACACCGCCACCGGGCATACTACACCGCCTCCGGGCATACCACACCGCCTCCGGGCATACAACACCGCCTCCGGGCATACTACACCGCCTCCGGGCATACCACACCGCCTCCGGGCATACAACACCGCCTCCGGGCATACTGCACCGCCTCCGGGCATACCAC
>JAXIVJ010002320.1:32500-35000 GCA_036785665.1 Chirona hameri
CCTCCGGGCATACTGCACCGCCTCCGGGCATACCACACCGCCTCCGGGCATACAACACCGCCTCCGGGCATACTACACCGCCTCCGGGCATACCAGACCGCCTCAGGGCATACAACACCGCCTCCGGGCATACAACACCGCCTCCGGGCATACCACACCGCCTCCGGGCATACAACACCGCCTCCGGGCATACAACACCGCCTCCGGGCATACCACACCGCCTCCGGGCATACAACACCGCCTCCGGGCATACAACACCGCCTCCGGGCATACCACACCGTCTCACGTCATCATCAGCAACATCATCAGCAACATCATCAGCAACATCACCAGCAACATCATCAGCAACATCATCAGCAACATCATCAGCAACATCATCAGCAACATCATCAACAACATCATCATCAACATCATCATCAACATTCATCATCAACATCATCAGCAACATCATCAGCAACATCATCAGCAACATCATCAGCAACATCATCAACAACATCATCATCAGCAACATCATCATCAGCAACATCATCATCAGCAACATCATCATCATCATCATCATCATCATCATCATCATCATCATCATCATCATCATCATCATCATCATCATCATCATCATCATCATCATCATCATCATCATCATCATCATCATCATCATCATCATCATCATCATCATCATCATCATCATCATCATCATCATCATCATCATCATCATCATCATCATCATCATCATCATCATCATCATCATCATCATCATTATCATCATCATGCCCGGAGGCGGTGTTGTACCGCCTCCGGGCATACCACACCGCCTCCGGGCATACAACACCGCCTCCGGGCATACTACACCGCCTCCGGGCATACCACACCGCCTCCGGGCATACAACACCGCCTCCGGGCATACTACACCGCCTCCGGGCATACCACACCGCCTCCGGGCATACAACACCGCCTCCGGGCATACTGCACCGCCTCCGGGCATACCACACCGCCTCCGGGCATACAACACCGCCTCCGGGCATACTACACCGCCTCCGGGCATACCAGACCGCCTCAGGGCATACAACACCGCCTCCGGGCATACAACACCGCCTCCGGGCATACCACACCGCCTCCGGGCATACAACACCGCCTCCGGGCATACAACACCGCCTCCGGGCATACCACACCGCCTCCGGGCATACAACACCGCCTCCGGGCATACAACACCGCCTCCGGGCATACCACACCGTCTCACGTCATCATCAGCAACATCATCAGCAACATCATCAGCAACATCACCAGCAACATCATCAGCAACATCATCAGCAACATCATCAGCAACATCATCAGCAACATCATCAGCAACATCATCATCAACATCATCATCAACATCATCATCAACATCATCATCAACATCATCATCAACATCATCAGCAACATCATCAGCAACATCATCAGCAACATCATCAGCAACATCATCAACAACATCATCATCAGCAACATCATCATCAGCAACATCATCATCAGCAACATCATCATCATCATCATCATCATCATCATCATCATCATCATCATCATCATCATCATCATCATCATCATCCTCATCATCATCATCATCATCATCATCATCATCATCATCATCATCATCATCATCATCATCATCATCATCATCATCATCATCATTATCATCATCATGCCTGGAGGCGGTGTTGTACCGCCTCCGGGCATACCACACCGCCTCCGGGCATACAACACCGCCTCCGGGCATACTACACCGCTTCCGGGCATACCACACCGCCTCCGGGCATACAACACCGCCTCCGGGCATACTACACCGCCTCCGGGCATACAACACCGCCTCCGGGCATACAACACCGCCTCCGGGCATACTGCACCGCCTCCGGGCATACCACACCGCCTCCGGGCATACAACACCGCCTCCGGGCATACTACACCGCCTCCGGGCATACCAGACCGCCTCAGGGCATACAACACCGCCTCCGGGCATACAACACCGCCTCCGGGCATACCACACCGCCTCCGGGCATACAACACCGCCTCCGGGCATACAACACCGCCTCCGGGCATACCACACCGCCTCCGGGCATACAACACCGCCTCCGGGCATACAACACCGCCTCCGGGCATACCACACCGTCTCACGTCATCATCAGCAACATCATCAGCAACATCATCAGCAACATCACCAGCAACATCATCAGCAACATCATCAGCAACATCATCAGCAACATCATCAGCAACATCATCAGCAACATCATCAGCAACATCATCATCAACATCATCATCAACATCATCATCAACATCATCATCAACATCATCATCAACATCATCAGCAACATCATCAGCAACATCATCAGCAACATCATCAGCAACATCATCAACAACATCATCATCAGCAACATCATCATCAGCAACATCATCATCAGCAACATCATCATCATCATCATCATCATCATCATCATCATCATCATCATCATCATCATCATCATCATCATCATCA
>JAXIVJ010002320.1:45000-47500 GCA_036785665.1 Chirona hameri
CCGCTTCCGGGCATACAACACCGCCTCCGGGCATACAACACCGCCTCCGGGCATACCACACCGTCTCACGTCATCATCAGCAACATCATCAGCAACATCATCAGCAACATCATCATCAACATCATCATCAACATCATCATCAACATCATCATCAACATCATCATCAACATCATCAGCAACATCATCAGCAACATCATCAGCAACATCATCAGCAACATCATCAACAACATCATCATCAGCAACATCATCATCAGCAACATCATCATCAGCAACATCATCATCATCATCATCATCATCATCATCATCATCATCATCATCATCATCATCATCATCATCATCATCATCATCATCATCATCATCATCATCATCATCATCATCATCATCATCATCATCATCATCATCATCATCATCATCATTATCATCATCATGCCCGGAGGCGGTGTTGTACCGCCTCCGGGCATACCACACCGCCTCCGGGCATACAACACCGCCTCCGGGCATACTACACCGCTTCCGGGCATACCACACCGCCTCCGGGCATACAACACCGCCTCCGGGCATACTACACCGCCTCCGGGCATACAACACCGCCTCCGGGCATACAACACCGCCTCCGGGCATACTGCACCGCCTCCGGGCATACCACACCGCCTCCGGGCATACAACACCGCCTCCGGGCATACTACACCGCCTCCGGGCATACCAGACCGCCTCAGGGCATACAACACCGCCTCCGGGCATACAACACCGCCTCCGGGCATACCACACCGCCTCCGGGCATACAACACCGCCTCCGGGCATACAACACCGCCTCCGGGCATACCACACCGTCTCACGTCATCATCAGCAACATCATCAGCAACATCATCAGCAACATCACCAACAACATCATCAGCAACATCATCAGCAACATCATCAGCAACATCATCAGCAACATCATCAGCAACATCATCATCAACATCATCATCAACATCATCATCAACATCATCAGCAACATCATCAGCAACATCATCAGCAACATCATCAGCAACATCATCAGCAACATCATCAGCAACATCATCATCAGCAACATCATCATCAACATCATCATCAACATCATCATCAACATCATCATCAACATCATCATCAACATCATCAGCAACATCATCAGCAACATCATCAGCAACATCATCAGCAACATCATCAACAACATCATCATCAGCAACATCATCATCAGCAACATCATCATCAGCAACATCATCATCATCATCATCATCATCATCATCATCATCATCATCATCATCATCATCATCATCATCATCATCATCATCATCATCATCATCATCATCATCATCATCATCATCATCATCATCATCATCATCATCATCATCATCATCATCATCATCATCATCATCATCATCATCATCATCATCATCATCATCATCATCATCATCATCATCATCATCATCATCATCATCATTATCATCATCATGCCCGGAGGCGGTGTTGTACCGCCTCCGGGCATACCACACCGCCTCCGGGCATACAACACCGCCTCCGGGCATACTACACCGCCTCCGGGCATACCACACCGCCTCCGGGCATACAACACCGCCTCCGGGCATACTACACCGCCTCCGGGCATACTACACCGCCTCCGGGCATACAACACCGCCTCCGGGCATACAACACCGCCTCCGGGCATACCACACCGCCTCCGGGCATACAACACCGCCTCCGGGCATACAACACCGCAAACGGGCATACCACACCGTCTCACGTCATCATCAGCAACATCATCAGCAACATCATCAGCAACATCATCAGCAACATCACCAGCAACATCATCAGCAACATCATCAGCAACATCATCAGCAACATCATCATCAACATCATCATCAACATCATCATTAACATCATCATCAACATCAACATCATCATCAACATCATCATCAACATCATCATCAACATCATCATCAACATCATCATCAACATCATCATCAACATCATCATCAACATCATCATCAACATCATCAGCAACATCATCAGCAACATCATCAGCAACATCATCAGCAACATCATCAACAACATCATCATCAGCAACATCATCATCAGCAACATCATCATCAGCAACATCATCATCATCATCATCATCATCATCATCATCATCATCATCATCATCATCATCATCATCATCATCATCATCATCATCATCATCATCATCATCATCATCATCATCATCATCATCATCATCATCATCATCATCATCATCATCATCATCATCATCATCATCATCATCATCATCATTATCATCATCATGCCCGGAGGCGGTGTTGTACCGCCTCCGGGCATACCACACCGCCTCCGGGCATACAACACCGCCTCCGGGCATACTACACCGCCTCCGGGCATACCACACCGCCTCCGGGCATACAACACCGCCTCCGGGCATACTACACCGCCTCCGGGCATACCACACCGCCTCCGGGCATACAACACCGCCTGCGGGCATACTGCACCG
>JAXIVJ010002320.1:57500-60000 GCA_036785665.1 Chirona hameri
TCATCATCAGCAACATCATCATCAGCAACATCATCATCATCATCATCATCATCATCATTATCATCATCATCATGCCCGGAGGCGGTGTTGTACCGCCTCCGGGCATACCACACCGCCTCCGGGCATACAACACCGCCTCCGGGCATACTACACCGCCTCCGGGCATACCACACCGCCTCCGGGCATACAACACCGCCTCCGGGCAAACTACACCGCCTCCGGGCATACCACACCGCCTCCGGGCATACAACACCGCCTCCGGGCATACTACACCGCCTCCGGGCATACCACACCGCCTCCGGGCATACAACACCGCCTCCGGGCATACTACACCGCCTCCGGGCATACCACACCGCCTCCGGGCATACAACACCGCCTCCGGGCATACAACACCGCCTCCGGGCATACCACACCGCTTCCGGGCATACAACACCGCCTCCGGGCATACAACACCGCCTCCGGGCATACCACACCGTCTCACGTCATCATCAGCAACATCATCAGCAACATCATCAGCAACATCATCATCAACATCATCATCAACATCATCATCAACATCATCATCAACATCATCATCAACATCATCAGCAACATCATCAGCAACATCATCAGCAACATCATCAGCAACATCATCAACAACATCATCATCAGCAACATCATCATCAGCAACATCATCATCAGCAACATCATCATCATCATCATCATCATCATCATCATCATCATCATCATCATCATCATCATCATCATCATCATCATCATCATCATCATCATCATCATCATCATCATCATCATCATCATCATCATCATCATCATCATCATCATCATCATCATCATCATCATCATCATCATCATCATCATCATTATCATCATCATGCCCGGAGGCGGTGTTGTACCGCCTCCGGGCATACCACACCGCCTCCGGGCATACAACACCGCCTCCGGGCATACTACACCGCTTCCGGGCATACCACACCGCCTCCGGGCATACAACACCGCCTCCGGGCATACTACACCGCCTCCGGGCATACAACACCGCCTCCGGGCATACAACACCGCCTCCGGGCATACTGCACCGCCTCCGGGCATACCACACCGCCTCCGGGCATACAACACCGCCTCCGGGCATACTACACCGCCTCCGGGCATACCAGACCGCCTCAGGGCATACAACACCGCCTCCGGGCATACAACACCGCCTCCGGGCATACCACACCGCCTCCGGGCATACAACACCGCCTCCGGGCATACAACACCGCCTCCGGGCATACCACACCGTCTCACGTCATCATCAGCAACATCATCAGCAACATCATCAGCAACATCACCAACAACATCATCAGCAACATCATCAGCAACATCATCAGCAACATCATCAGCAACATCATCAGCAACATCATCATCAACATCATCATCAACATCATCATCAACATCATCAGCAACATCATCAGCAACATCATCAGCAACATCATCAGCAACATCATCAGCAACATCATCAGCAACATCATCATCAGCAACATCATCATCAACATCATCATCAACATCATCATCAACATCATCATCAACATCATCATCAACATCATCAGCAACATCATCAGCAACATCATCAGCAACATCATCAGCAACATCATCAACAACATCATCATCAGCAACATCATCATCAGCAACATCATCATCAGCAACATCATCATCATCATCATCATCATCATCATCATCATCATCATCATCATCATCATCATCATCATCATCATCATCATCATCATCATCATCATCATCATCATCATCATCATCATCATCATCATCATCATCATCATCATCATCATCATCATCATCATCATCATCATCATCATCATCATCATCATCATCATCATCATCATTATCATCATCATGCCCGGAGGCGGTGTTGTACCGCCTCCGGGCATACCACACCGCCTCCGGGCATACAACACCGCCTCCGGGCATACTACACCGCCTCCGGGCATACCACACCGCCTCCGGGCATACAACACCGCCTCCGGGCATACTACACCGCCTCCGGGCATACTACACCGCCTCCGGGCATACAACACCGCCTCCGGGCATACAACACCGCCTCCGGGCATACCACACCGCCTCCGGGCATACAACACCGCCTCCGGGCATACAACACCGCAAACGGGCATACCACACCGTCTCACGTCATCATCAGCAACATCATCAGCAACATCATCAGCAACATCATCAGCAACATCACAGCAACATCATCAGCAACATCATCAGCAACATCACCAGCAACATCATCAGCAACATCATCAGCAACATCATCAGCAACATCATCATCAACATCATCATCAACATCATCATTAACATCATCATCAACATCAACATCATCATCAACATCATCATCAACATCATCATCAACATCATCATCAACATCATCATCAACATCATCATCAGCATCATCATCAACATCATCATCAACATCATCAGCAACATCATCAGCAACATCATCAGCAACATCATC
>JAXIVJ010002320.1:65000-67500 GCA_036785665.1 Chirona hameri
GCATACCACACCGCCTCCGGGCATACAACACCGCCTCCGGGCATACTACACCGCCTCCGGGCATACAACACCGCCTCCGGGCATACAACACCGCCTCCGGGCATACTGCACCGCCTCCGGGCATACCACACCGCCTCCGGGCATACAACACCGCCTCCGGGCATACTACACCGCCTCCGGGCATACCAGACCGCCTCAGGGCATACAACACCGCCTCCGGGCATACAACACCGCCTCCGGGCATACCACACCGCCTCCGGGCATACAACACCGCCTCCGGGCATACAACACCGCCTCCGGGCATACCACACCGTCTCACGTCATCATCAGCAACATCATCAGCAACATCATCAGCAACATCACCAACAACATCATCAGCAACATCATCAGCAACATCATCAGCAACATCATCAGCAACATCATCAGCAACATCATCATCAACATCATCATCAACATCATCATCAACATCATCAGCAACATCATCAGCAACATCATCAGCAACATCATCAGCAACATCATCAGCAACATCATCAGCAACATCATCATCAGCAACATCATCATCAACATCATCATCAACATCATCATCAACATCATCATCAACATCATCATCAACATCATCAGCAACATCATCAGCAACATCATCAGCAACATCATCAGCAACATCATCAACAACATCATCATCAGCAACATCATCATCAGCAACATCATCATCAGCAACATCATCATCATCATCATCATCATCATCATCATCATCATCATCATCATCATCATCATCATCATCATCATCATCATCATCATCATCATCATCATCATCATCATCATCATCATCATCATCATCATCATCATCATCATCATCATCATCATCATCATCATCATCATCATCATCATCATCATCATCATCATCATCATCATCATCATCATCATTATCATCATCATGCCCGGAGGCGGTGTTGTACCGCCTCCGGGCATACCACACCGCCTCCGGGCATACAACACCGCCTCCGGGCATACTACACCGCCTCCGGGCATACCACACCGCCTCCGGGCATACAACACCGCCTCCGGGCATACTACACCGCCTCCGGGCATACTACACCGCCTCCGGGCATACAACACCGCCTCCGGGCATACAACACCGCCTCCGGGCATACCACACCGCCTCCGGGCATACAACACCGCCTCCGGGCATACAACACCGCAAACGGGCATACCACACCGTCTCACGTCATCATCAGCAACATCATCAGCAACATCATCAGCAACATCATCAGCAACATCACCAGCAACATCATCAGCAACATCATCAGCAACATCATCAGCAACATCATCATCAACATCATCATCAACATCATCATTAACATCATCATCAACATCAACATCATCATCAACATCATCATCAACATCATCATCAACATCATCATCAACATCATCATCAACATCATCATCAACATCATCATCAACATCATCATCAACATCATCAGCAACATCATCAGCAACATCATCAGCAACATCATCAGCAACATCATCAACAACATCATCATCAGCAACATCATCATCAGCAACATCATCATCAGCAACATCATCATCATCATCATCATCATCATCATCATCATCATCATCATCATCATCATCATCATCATCATCATCATCATCATCATCATCATCATCATCATCATCATCATCATCATCATCATCATCATCATCATCATCATCATCATCATCATCATCATCATCATCATCATCATTATCATCATCATGCCCGGAGGCGGTGTTGTACCGCCTCCGGGCATACCACACCGCCTCCGGGCATACAACACCGCCTCCGGGCATACTACACCGCCTCCGGGCATACCACACCGCCTCCGGGCATACAACACCGCCTCCGGGCATACTACACCGCCTCCGGGCATACCACACCGCCTCCGGGCATACAACACCGCCTGCGGGCATCCTGCACCGCCTCCGGGCATACCACACCGCCTCCGGGCATACAACACCGCCTCCGGGCATACTACACCGCCTCCGGGCATACCAGACCGCCTCAGGGCATACAACACCGCCTCCGGGCATACAACACCGCCTCCGGGCATACCACACCGCCTCCGGGCATACAACACCGCCTCCGGGCATACAACACCGCCTCCGGGCATACCACACCGCCTCCGGGCATACAACACCGCCTCCGGGCATACAACACCGCCTCCGGGCATACCACACCGTCTCACGTCATCATCAGCAACATCATCAGCAACATCATCAGCAACATCACCAGCAACATCATCAGCAACATCATCAGCAACATCATCAGCAACATCATCAGCAACATCATCAGCAACATCATCATCAACATCATCATCAACATCATCATCAACATCATCAGCAACATCATCATCAACATCATCAGCAACATCATCAGCAACATCATCAGCAACATCATCAGCAACATCATCAACAACATCATCATCAGCAACATCATCATCAGCAACATCATCATCAGCAG
>JAXIVJ010002320.1:95000-112423 GCA_036785665.1 Chirona hameri
CCACACCGTCTCACGTCATCATCAGCAACATCATCAGCAACATCATCAGCAACATCATCAGCAACATCATCATCAACATCATCATCAACATCATCATCAACATCATCATCAACATCATCATCAACATCATCATCAACATCTTCAGCAACATCATCAGCAACATCATCATCAACATCATCAGCAACATCATCATCAACATCATCATCAGCAACATCATCATCCGCAACATCATCATCAGCAACATCCTCATCAGCAACATCATCATCAGCAACATCATCCTCAGCAACATCATCATCAGCAACATCATCATCAGCAACATCATCATCATCATCATCATCATCATCATCATCATCATCATCATCATCATCATCATCATCATCATCATCATCATCATCATCATCATCATCATCATCATCATCATCATGCCCGGAGGCGGTGTTGTACCGCATCCGGGCATACCACACCGCCTCCGGGCATACAACACCGCCTCCGGGCATACTACACCGCCTCCGGGCATACCACACCGCCTCCGGGCATACAACACCGCCTCCGGGCATACAACACCGCCTCCGGGCATACCACACCGCCTCCGGGCATACAACACCGCCTCCGGGCATACAACACCGCCTTCGGGCATACCACACCGTCTCACGTCATCATCAGCAACATCATCAGCAACATCATCAGCAACATCATCAGCAACATCACCAGCAACATCATCATCAACATCATCAGCAACATCATCAGCAACATCATCAGCAACATCATCATCAACATCATCATCAACAGCAACATCATCATCAGCAACATCATCATCAGCAACATCATCATCATCATCATCATCATCATCATCATCATCATCATCATCATCATCATCATCATCATCATCATCATCATCATCATCATCATCATCATCATCATCATCATCATCATCATCATCATCATCATCATCATCATCATCATCATCATCATCATCATCATCATCATCATCATCATCATCATCATCATCATCATCATCATCATCATCATCATCATCATCATCATCATCATTATCATCATCATCATGCCCGGAGGCGGTGTTGTACCGCCTCCGGGCATACCACACCGCCTCCGGGCATACAACACCGCCTCCGGGCATACTACACCGCCTCCGGGCATACCTCACCGCCTCCGGGCATACAACACCGCCTCCGGGCAAACTACACCGCCTCCGGGCATACCACACCGCCTCCGGGCATACAACACCGCCTCCGGGCATACTACACCGCCTCCGGGCATACCACACCGCCTCCGGGCATACAACACCGCCTCCGGGCATACTACACCGCCTCCGGGCATACCACACCGCCTCCGGGCATACAACACCGCCTCCGGGCATACAACACCGCCTCCGGGCATACCACACCGCCTCCGGGCATACAACACCGCCTCCGGGCATACAACACCGCCTCCGGGCATACCACACCGTCTCACGTCATCATCAGCAACATCATCAGCAACATCATCAGCAACATCATCAGCAACATCATCATCAACATCATCATCAACATCATCATCAACATCATCATCAACATCATCATCAACATCATCATCAACATCTTCAGCAACATCATCAGCAACATCATCATCAACATCATCAGCAACATCACCAGCAACATCATCATCAACATCATCAGCAACATCATCAGCAACATCATCAGCAACATCATCATCAACATCATCATCAACAGCAACATCATCATCAGCAACATCATCATCAGCAACATCATCATCATCATCATCATCATCATCATCATCATCATCATCATCATCATCATCATCATCATCATCATCATCATCATCATCATCATCATCAACATCATCATCAGCAACATCATCATCCGCAACATCATCATCAGCAACATCCTCATCAGCAACATCATCATCAGCAACATCATCCTCAGCAACATCATCATCAGCAACATCATCATCAGCAACATCATCATCATCATCATCATCATCATCATCATCATCATCATCATCATCATCATCATCATCATCATCATCATCATCATCATCATCATCATCATCATCATCATCATCATCATCATCATGCCCGGAGGCGGTGTTGTACCGCATCCGGGCATACCACACCGCCTCCGGGCATACAACACCGCCTCCGGGCATACTACACCGCCTCCGGGCATACCACACCGCCTCCGGGCATACAACACCGCCTCCGGGCATACAACACCGCCTCCGGGCATACCACACCGCCTCCGGGCATACAACACCGCCTCCGGGCATACAACACCGCCTTCGGGCATACCACACCGTCTCACGTCATCATCAGCAACATCATCAGCAACATCATCAGCAACATCATCAGCAACATCACCAGCAACATCATCATCAACATCATCAGCAACATCATCAGCAACATCATCAGCAACATCATCATCAACATCATCATCAACAGCAACATCATCATCAGCAACATCATCATCAGCAACATCATCATCATCATCATCATCATCATCATCATCATCATCATCATCATCATCATCATCATCATCATCATCATCATCATCATCATCATCATCATCATCATCATCATCATCATCATCATCATCATCATCATCATCATCATCATCATCATCATCATCATCTTCATCATCATCATCATCATCATCATCATCATCATCATCATCATCATCATCATCATCATCATCATCATCATCATCATCATCATCATTATCATCATCATGCCTGGAGGCGGTGTTGTACCGCCTCCGGGCATACCACACCGCCTCCGGGCATACAACACCGCCTCCGGGCATACTACACCGCCTCCGGGCATACCACACCGCCTCCGGGCATACAACACCGCCTCCGGGCATACTACACCGCCTCCGGGCATACCACACCGCCTCCGGGCATACAACACCGCCTCAGGGCATACAACACCGGTTCCGGGCATACCACACCGTCTCACGTCATCATCAGCAACATCATCAGCAACATCATCAGCAATATCACCAGCAACATCATCAGCAACATCATCAGCAACATCATCAGCAACATCATCAGCAACATCATCAGCAACATCATCATCAACATCATCATCAACATCATCATCAACATCATCATCAACATCATCATCAACATCATCAGCAACATCATCAGCAACATCATCAGCAACATCATCAGCAACATCATCAGCAACATCATCAGCAACATCATCAGCAACATCATCAGCAACATCATCATCAACATCATCATCAACATCATCATCAACATCATCATCAACATCATCATCAACATCAACATCATCATGAACATCATCATCAACATCATCATCAACATCATCATCAACATCATCATCAACATCATCATCAACATCATCATCAACATCATCATCAACATCATCATCAACATCATCATCAACATCATCAGCAACATAACAGCAACATCATCATCAACATCATGAGCAACATCATCAACAACATCATCATCAGCAACATCATCATCAGCAACATCATCATCAGCAACATCATCATCATCATCATCATCATCATCATCTTCATCATCATCATCATCATCATCATCATCATCATCATCATCATCATCATCATCATCATCATCATCATCATCATCATCATCATCATCATCATCATCATCATCATCATCATCATCATCATCATCATCATCATCATCATCATTATCATCATCATCATGCCCGGAGGCGGTGTTGTACCGCCTCCGGGCATACCACACCGCCTCCGGGCATACAACACCGCCTCCGGGCATACTACACCGCCTCCGGGCATACCACACCGCCTCCGGGCATACAACACCGCCTCCGGGCAAACTACACCGCCTCCGGGCATACCACACCGCCTCCGGGCATACAACACCGCCTCCGGGCATACTACACCGCCTCCGGGCATACCACACCGCCTCCGGGCATACAACACCGCCTCCGGGCATACTACACCGCCTCCGGGCATACCACACCGCCTCCGGGCATACAACACCGCCTCCGGGCATACAACACCGCCTCCGGGCATACCACACCGCCTCCGGGCATACAACACCGCCTCCGGGCATACTACACCGCCTCCGGGCATACCACACCGCCTCCGGGCATACAACACCGCCTCCGGGCATACTGCACCGCCTCCGGGCATACCACACCGCCTCCGGGCATACAACACCGCCTCCGGGCATACTACACCGCCTCCGGGCATACCAGACCGCCTCAGGGCATACAACACCGCCTCCGGGCATACAACACCGCCTCCGGGCATACCACACCGCCTCCGGGCATACAACACCGCCTCCGGGCATACAACACCGCCTCCGGGCATACCACACCGCCTCCGGGCATACAACACCGCCTCCGGGCATACAACACCGCCTCCGGGCATACCACACCGTCTCACGTCATCATCAGCAACATCATCAGCAACATCATCAGCAACATCACCAGCAACATCATCAGCAACATCATCAGCAACATCATCAGCAACATCATCAGCAACATCATCAGCAACATCATCATCAACATCATCATCAACATCATCATCAACATCATCATCAACATCATCAGCAACATCATCAGCAACATCATCAGCAACATCATCAGCAACATCATCAACAACATCATCATCAGCAACATCATCATCAGCAACATCATCATCAGCAACATCATCATCATCATCATCATCATCATCATCATCATCATCATCATCATCATCATCATCATCATCATCATCATCATCATCATCATCATCATCATCATCATCATCATCATCATCATCATCATCATCATCATCATCATCATCATCATCATCATCATCATCATCATCATCATTATCATCATCATGCCCGGAGGCGGTGTTGTACCGCCTCCGGGCATACCACACCGCCTCCGGGCATACAACACCGCCTCCGGGCACACTACACCGCTTCCGGGCATACCACACCGCCTCCGGGCATACAACACCGCCTCCGGGCATACTACACCGCCTCCGGGCATACCACACCGCCTCCGGGCATACAACAACGCCTCCGGGCATACTGCACCGCCTCCGGGCATACCACACCGCCTCCGGGCATACAACACCGCCTCCGGGCATACTACACCGCCTCCGGGCATACCAGACCGCCTCAGGGCATACAACACCGCCTCCGGGCATACAACACCGCCTCCGGGCATACCACACCGCCTCCGGGCATACAACACCGCCTCCGGGCATACAACACCGCCTCCGGGCATACCACACCGCCTCCGGGCATACAACACCGCCTCCGGGCATACAACACCGCCTCCGGGCATACCACACCGTCTCACGTCATCATCAGCAACATCATCAGCAACATCATCAGCAACATCACCAGCAACATCATCAGTAACATCATCAGCAACATCATCAGCAACATCATCAGCAACATCATCAGCAACATCATCAGCAACATCATCATCAACATCATCATCAACATCATCATCAACATCATCATCAACATCATCATCAACATCATCAGCAACATCATCAGCAACATCATCAGCAACATCATCAGCAACATCATCAACAACATCATCATCAGCAACATCATCATCAGCAACATCATCATCAGCAACATCATCATCATCATCATCATCATCATCATCATCATCATCATCATCATCATCATCATCATCATCATCATCATCATCATCATCATCATCATCATCATCATCATCATCATCATCATCATCATCATCATCATCATCATCATCATCATCATTATCATCATCATGCCCGGAGGCGGTGTTGTACCGCCTCCGGGCATACCACACCGCCTCCGGGCATACAACACCGCCTCCGGGCATACTACACCGCCTCCGGGCATACCACACCGCCTCCGGGCATACAACACCGCCTCCGGGCATACAACACCGCCTCCGGGCATACCACACCGCCTCCGGGCATACAACACCGCCTCCGGGCATACAACACCGCCTTCGGGCATACCACACCGTCTCACGTCATCATCAGCAACATCATCAGCAACATCATCAGCAACATCATCAGCAACATCACCAGCAACATCATCATCAACATCATCAGCAACATCATCAGCAACATCATCAGCAACATCATCATCAACATCATCATCAACAGCAACATCATCATCAGCAACATCATCATCAGCAACATCATCATCATCATCATCATCATCATCATCATCATCATCATCATCATCATCATCATCATCATCATCATCATCATCATCATCATCATCATCATCATCATCATCATCATCATCATCATCATCATCATCATCATCATCATCATCATCATCATCATCTTCATCATCATCATCATCATCATCATCATCATCATCATCATCATCATCATCATCATCATCATCATCATCATCATCATCATCATCATTATCATCATCATGCCTGGAGGCGGTGTTGTACCGCCTCCGGGCATACCACACCGCCTCCGGGCATACAACACCGCCTCCGGGCATACTACACCGCCTCCGGGCATACCACACCGCCTCCGGGCATACAACCCTCCGGGCATACTACACCGCCTCCGGGCATACCACACCGCCTCCGGGCATACAACACCGCCTCAGGGCATACAACACCGGTTCCGGGCATACCACACCGTCTCACGTCATCATCAGCAACATCATCAGCAACATCATCAGCAATATCACCAGCAACATCATCAGCAACATCATCAGCAACATCATCAGCAACATCATCAGCAACATCATCAGCAACATCATCATCAACATCATCATCAACATCATCATCAACATCATCATCAACATCATCATCAACATCATCAGCAACATCATCAGCAACATCATCAGCAACATCATCAGCAACATCATCAGCAACATCATCAGCAACATCATCAGCAACATCATCAGCAACATCATCATCAACATCATCATCAACATCATCATCAACATCATCATCAACATCATCATCAACATCAACATCATCATGAACATCATCATCAACATCATCATCAACATCATCATCAACATCATCATCAACATCATCATCAACATCATCATCAACATCATCATCAACATCATCATCAACATCATCATCAACATCATCAGCAACATAACAGCAACATCATCATCAACATCATGAGCAACATCATCAACAACATCATCATCAGCAACATCATCATCAGCAACATCATCATCAGCAACATCATCATCATCATCATCATCATCATCATCTTCATCATCATCATCATCATCATCATCATCATCATCATCATCATCATCATCATCATCATCATCATCATCATCATCATCATCATCATCATCATCATCATCATCATCATCATCATCATCATCATCATCATCATCATCATCATCATTATCATCATCATCATGCCCGGAGGCGGTGTTGTACCGCCTCCGGGCATACCACACCGCCTCCGGGCATACAACACCGCCTCCGGGCATACTACACCGCCTCCGGGCATACCACACCGCCTCCGGGCATACAACACCGCCTCCGGGCAAACTACACCGCCTCCGGGCATACCACACCGCCTCCGGGCATACAACACCGCCTCCGGGCATACTACACCGCCTCCGGGCATACCACACCGCCTCCGGGCATACAACACCGCCTCCGGGCATACTACACCGCCTCCGGGCATACCACACCGCCTCCGGGCATACAACACCGCCTCCGGGCATACAACACCGCCTCCGGGCATACCACACCGCCTCCGGGCATACAACACCGCCTCCGGGCATACTACACCGCCTCCGGGCATACCACACCGCCTCCGGGCATACAACACCGCCTCCGGGCATACTGCACCGCCTCCGGGCATACCACACCGCCTCCGGGCATACAACACCGCCTCCGGGCATACTACACCGCCTCCGGGCATACCAGACCGCCTCAGGGCATACAACACCGCCTCCGGGCATACAACACCGCCTCCGGGCATACCACACCGCCTCCGGGCATACAACACCGCCTCCGGGCATACAACACCGCCTCCGGGCATACCACACCGCCTCCGGGCATACAACACCGCCTCCGGGCATACAACACCGCCTCCGGGCATACCACACCGTCTCACGTCATCATCAGCAACATCATCAGCAACATCATCAGCAACATCACCAGCAACATCATCAGCAACATCATCAGCAACATCATCAGCAACATCATCAGCAACATCATCAGCAACATCATCATCAACATCATCATCAACATCATCATCAACATCATCATCAACATCATCAGCAACATCATCAGCAACATCATCAGCAACATCATCAGCAACATCATCAACAACATCATCATCAGCAACATCATCATCAGCAACATCATCATCAGCAACATCATCATCATCATCATCATCATCATCATCATCATCATCATCATCATCATCATCATCATCATCATCATCATCATCATCATCATCATCATCATCATCATCATCATCATCATCATCATCATCATCATCATCATCATCATCATCATCATCATCATCATCATCATCATCATTATCATCATCATGCCCGGAGGCGGTGTTGTACCGCCTCCGGGCATACCACACCGCCTCCGGGCATACAACACCGCCTCCGGGCACACTACACCGCTTCCGGGCATACCACACCGCCTCCGGGCATACAACACCGCCTCCGGGCATACTACACCGCCTCCGGGCATACCACACCGCCTCCGGGCATACAACAACGCCTCCGGGCATACTGCACCGCCTCCGGGCATACCACACCGCCTCCGGGCATACAACACCGCCTCCGGGCATACTACACCGCCTCCGGGCATACCAGACCGCCTCAGGGCATACAACACCGCCTCCGGGCATACAACACCGCCTCCGGGCATACCACACCGCCTCCGGGCATACAACACCGCCTCCGGGCATACAACACCGCCTCCGGGCATACCACACCGCCTCCGGGCATACAACACCGCCTCCGGGCATACAACACCGCCTCCGGGCATACCACACCGTCTCACGTCATCATCAGCAACATCATCAGCAACATCATCAGCAACATCACCAGCAACATCATCAGTAACATCATCAGCAACATCATCAGCAACATCATCAGCAACATCATCAGCAACATCATCAGCAACATCATCATCAACATCATCATCAACATCATCATCAACATCATCATCAACATCATCATCAACATCATCAGCAACATCATCAGCAACATCATCAGCAACATCATCAGCAACATCATCAACAACATCATCATCAGCAACATCATCATCAGCAACATCATCATCAGCAACATCATCATCATCATCATCATCATCATCATCATCATCATCATCATCATCATCATCATCATCATCATCATCATCATCATCATCATCATCATCATCATCATCATCATCATCATCATCATCATCATCATCATCATCATCATCATCATTATCATCATCATGCCCGGAGGCGGTGTTGTACCGCCTCCGGGCATACCACACCGCCTCCGGGCATACAACACCGCCTCCGGGCATACTACACCGCCTCCGGGCATACCACACCGCCTCCGGGCATACAACACCGCCTCCGGGCATACAACACCGGTTCCGGGCATACCACACCGTCTCACGTCATCATCAGCAACATCATCAGCAACATCATCAGCAACATCATCAGCAACATCATCAGCAACATCATCATCAACATCATCATCAACATCATCATCAACATCATCATCAACATCATCATCAACATCATCAGCAACATCATCAGCAACATCATCAGCAACATCATCAGCAACATCATCAACAACATCATCATCAGCAACATCATCATCAGCAACATCATCATCAGCAACATCATCATCATCATCATCATCATCATCATCATCATCATCATCATCATCATCATCATCATCATCATCATCATCATCATCATCATCATCATCATCATCATCATCATCATCATCATCATCATCATCATCATCATCATCATCATCATCATCATCATCATCATCATCATCATCATCATCATCATCATCATCATTATCATGCCCGGAGGCGGTGTTGTACCGCCTCCGGGCATACCACACCGCCTCCGGGCATACAACACCGCCTCCGGGCATACTACACCGCCTCCGGGCATACCACACCGCCTCCGGGCATACAACACCGCCTCCAGGCATACTACACCGCCTCCGGGCATACCACACCGCCTCCGGGCATACAACACCGCCTCCGGGCATACTGCACCGCCTCCGGGCATACCACACCGCCTCCGGGCATGCAACACCGCCTCCGGGCATACTACACCGCCTCCGGGCATACCAGACCGCCTCAGGGCATACAACACCGCCTCCGGGCATACAACACCGCCTCCGGGCATACCACACCGCCTCCGGGCATACAACACCGCCTCCGGGCATACAACACCGCCTCCGGGCATACCACACCGCCTCCGGGCATACAACACCGCCTCCGGGCATACAACACCGGTTCCGGGCATACCACACCGTCTCACGTCATCATCAGCAACATCATCAGCAACATCATCAGCAATATCACCAGCAACATCATCAGCAACATCATCAGCAACATCATCAGCAACATCATCAGCAACATCATCAGCAACATCATCATCAACATCATCAACAACATCATCATCAACATCATCATCAACATCATCATCAACATCATCAGCAACATCATCAGCAACATCATCAGCAACATCAT
Organism: Chirona hameri; assembly: GCA_036785665.1. Lineage (NCBI taxonomy): Eukaryota > Metazoa > Arthropoda > Thecostraca > Balanomorpha > Balanidae > Chirona > Chirona hameri. The sequence goes on from JAXIVJ010002320.1 coordinate 105,733, forward strand.
CAGCAACATCATCAACAACATCATCATCAGCAACATCATCATCAGCAACATCATCATCAGCAACATCATCATCATCATCATCATCATCATCATCATCATCATCAGCATCATCATCATCATCATCAGCAACATCATCAACAACATCATCATCAGCAACATCATCATCAGCAACATCATCATCAGCAACATCATCATCATCATCATCATCATCATCATCATCATCATCATCATCATCATCATCATCATCATCATCATCATCATCATCATCATCATCATCATCATCATCATCATCATCATCATCATCATCATCATCATCATCATCATCATCATCATCATCATCATCATCATCATCATCATCATCATCATCATCATCATCATTATCATCATCATGCCCGGAGGCGGTGTTGTACCGCCTCCGGGCATACCACACCGCCTCCGGGCATACAACACCGCCTCCGGGCATACTACACCGCCTCCGGGCATACCACACCGCCTCCGGGCATACAACACCGCCTCCGGGCATACTACACCGCCTCCGGGCATACCACACCGCCTCCGGGCATACAACACCGCCTCCGGGCATACAACACCGCCTCCGGGCATACCACACCGCCTCCGGGCATACAACACCGCCTCCGGGCATACAACACCGCAAACGGGCATACCACACCGTCTCACGTCATCATCAGCAACATCATCAGCAACATCATCAGCAACATCATCAGCAACATCACCAGCAACATCATCAGCAACATCATCAGCAACATCATCAGCAACATCATCATCAACATCATCATCAACATCATCATTAACATCATCATCAACATCAACATCATCATCAACATCATCATCAACATCATCATCAACATCATCATCAACATCATCATCAACATCATCATCAACATCATCATCAACATCATCAGCAACATCATCAGCAACATCATCAGCAATATTATCAGCAACATCATCAACAACATCATCATCAGCAACATCATCATCAGCAACATCATCATCATCATCATCATCATCATCATCATCATCATCATCATCATCATCATCATCATCATCATCATCATCATCATCATCATCATCATCATCATTATCATCATCATGCCCGGAGGCGGTGCTGTACCGCCTCCGGGCATACCACACCGCCTCCGGGCATACAACACCGCCTCCGGGCATACTACACCGCCTCCGGGCATACCACACCGCCTCCGGGCATACAACACCGCCTCCGGGCATACTATACCGCCTCCGGGCATACCACACCGCCTCCGGGCATACAACACCGCCTGCGGGCATACTGCACCGCCTCCGGGCATACCACACCGCCTCCGGGCATACAACACCGCCTCCGGGCATACTACACCGCCTCCGGGCATACCAGACCGCCTCAGGGCATACAACACCGCCTCCGGGCATACAACACCGCCTCCGGGCATACCACACCGCCTCCGGGCATACAACACCGCCTCCGGGCATACAACACCGCCTCCGGGCATACCACACCGCCTCCGGGCATACAACACCGCCTCCGGGCATACAACACCGCCTCCGGGCATACCACACCGTCTCACGTCATCATCAGCAACATCATCAGCAACATCATCAGCAACATCACCAGCAACATCATCAGCAACATCATCAGCAACGTCATCAGCAACATCATCAGCAACATCATCAGCAACATCATCATCAACATCATCATCAACATCATCATCAACATCATCATCAACATCATCATCAACATCATCATCAACATCATCAGCAACATCATCAGCAACATCATCAGCAACATCATCAACAACATCATCATCAGCAACATCATCATCAGCAACATCATCATCAGCAACATCATCATCATCATCATCATCATCATCATCATCATCATCATCATCATCATCATCATCATCATCATCATCATCATCATCATCATCATCATCATCATCATCATCATCATCATCATCATCATCATCATCATCATCATCATCATCATCATCATCATCATCATCATTATCATCATCATCATGCCCGGAGGCGGTGTTGTACCGCCTCCGGGCATACCACACCGCCTCCGGGCATACAACACCGCCTCCGGGCATACTACACCGCCTCCGGGCATACCACACCGCCTCCGGGCATACAACACCGCCTCCGGGCAAACTACACCGCCTCCGGGCATACCACACCGCCTCCGGGCATACAACACCGCCTCCGGGCATACTACACCGCCTCCGGGCATACCACACCGCCTCCGGGCATACAACACCGCCTCCGGGCATACTACACCGCCTCCGGGCATACCACACCGCCTCCGGGCATACAACACCGCCTCCGGGCATACAACACCGCCTCCGGGCATACCACACCGCCTCCGGGCATACAACACCGCCTCCGGGCATACAACACCGCCTCCGGGCATACCACACCGTCTCACGTCATCATCAGCAACATCATCAGCAACATCATCAGCAACATCATCAGCAACATCATCATCAACATCATCATCAACATCATCATCAACATCATCATCAACATCATCATCAACATCATCATCAACATCTTCAGCAACATCATCAGCAACATCATCATCAACATCATCAGCAACATCATCATCAACATCATCATCAGCAACATCATCATCCGCAACATCATCATCAGCAACATCCTCATCAGCAACATCATCATCAGCAACATCATCCTCAGCAACATCATCATCAGCAACATCATCATCAGCAACATCATCATCATCATCATCATCATCATCATCATCATCATCATCATCATCATCATCATCATCATCATCATCATCATCATCATCATCATCATCATCATCATCATCATCATGCCCGGAGGCGGTGTTGTACCGCATCCGGGCATACCACACCGCCTCCGGGCATACAACACCGCCTCCGGGCATACTACACCGCCTCCGGGCATACCACACCGCCTCCGGGCATACAACACCGCCTCCGGGCATACAACACCGCCTCCGGGCATACCACACCGCCTCCGGGCATACAACACCGCCTCCGGGCATACAACACCGCCTTCGGGCATACCACACCGTCTCACGTCATCATCAGCAACATCATCAGCAACATCATCAGCAACATCATCAGCAACATCACCAGCAACATCATCATCAACATCATCAGCAACATCATCAGCAACATCATCAGCAACATCATCATCAACATCATCATCAACAGCAACATCATCATCAGCAACATCATCATCAGCAACATCATCATCATCATCATCATCATCATCATCATCATCATCATCATCATCATCATCATCATCATCATCATCATCATCATCATCATCATCATCATCATCATCATCATCATCATCATCATCATCATCATCATCATCATCATCATCATCATCATCATCATCATCATCATCATCATCATCATCATCATCATCATCATCATCATCATCATCATCATCATCATTATCATCATCATCATGCCCGGAGGCGGTGTTGTACCGCCTCCGGGCATACCACACCGCCTCCGGGCATACAACACCGCCTCCGGGCATACTACACCGCCTCCGGGCATACCTCACCGCCTCCGGGCATACAACACCGCCTCCGGGCAAACTACACAGCCTCCGGGCATACCACACCGCCTCCGGGCATACAACACCGCCTCCGGGCATACTACACCGCCTCCGGGCATACCACACCGCCTCCGGGCATACAACACCGCCTCCGGGCATACTACACCGCCTCCGGGCATACCACACCGCCTCCGGGCATACAACACCGCCTCCGGGCATACAACACCGCCTCCGGGCATACCACACCGCCTCCGGGCATACAACACCGCCTCCGGGCATACAACACCGCCTCCGGGCATACCACACCGTCTCACGTCATCATCAGCAACATCATCAGCAACATCATCAGCAACATCATCAGCAACATCATCATCAACATCATCATCAACATCATCATCAACATCATCATCAACATCATCATCAACATCATCATCAACATCTTCAGCAACATCATCAGCAACATCATCATCAACATCATCAGCAACATCATCATCAACATCATCATCAGCAACATCATCATCCGCAACATCATCATCAGCAACATCCTCATCAGCAACATCATCATCAGCAACATCATCCTCAGCAACATCATCATCAGCAACATCATCATCAGCAACATCATCATCATCATCATCATCATCATCATCATCATCATCATCATCATCATCATCATCATCATCATCATCATCATCATCATCATCATCATCATCATCATCATCATCATCATCATCATGCCCGGAGGCGGTGTTGTACCGCATCCGGGCATACCACACCGCCTCCGGGCATACAACACCGCCTCCGGGCATACTACACCGCCTCCGGGCATACCACACCGCCTCCGGGCATACAACACCGCCTCCGGGCATACAACACCGCCTCCGGGCATACCACACCGCCTCCGGGCATACAACACCGCCTCCGGGCATACAACACCGCCTTCGGGCATACCACACCGTCTCACGTCATCATCAGCAACATCATCAGCAACATCATCAGCAACATCATCAGCAACATCACCAGCAACATCATCATCAACATCATCAGCAACATCATCAGCAACATCATCAGCAACATCATCATCAACATCATCATCAACAGCAACATCATCATCAGCAACATCATCATCAGCAACATCATCATCATCATCATCATCATCATCATCATCATCATCATCATCATCATCATCATCATCATCATCATCATCATCATCATCATCATCATCATCATCATCATCATCATCATCATCATCATCATCATCATCATCATCATCATCATCATCATCATCATCATCATCTTCATCATCATCATCATCATCATCATCATCATCATCATCATCATCATCATCATCATCATCATCATCATCATCATCATCATCATCATTATCATCATCATGCCTGGAGGCGGTGTTGTACCGCCTCCGGGCATACCACACCGCCTCCGGGCATACAACACCGCCTCCGGGCATACTACACCGCCTCCGGGCATACCACACCGCCTCCGGGCATACAACACCGCCTCCGGGCATACTACACCGCCTCCGGGCATACCACACCGCCTCCGGGCATACAACACCGCCTCAGGGCATACAACACCGGTTCCGGGCATACCACACCGTCTCACGTCATCATCAGCAACATCATCAGCAACATCATCAGCAATATCACCAGCAACATCATCAGCAACATCATCAGCAACATCATCAGCAACATCATCAGCAACATCATCAGCAACATCATCATCAACATCATCATCAACATCATCATCAACATCATCATCAACATCATCATCAACATCATCAGCAACATCATCAGCAACATCATCAGCAACATCATCAGCAACATCATCAGCAACATCATCAGCAACATCATCAGCAACATCATCAGCAACATCATCATCAACATCATCATCAACATCATCATCAACATCATCATCAACATCATCATCAACATCAACATCATCATGAACATCATCATCAACATCATCATCAACATCATCATCAACATCATCATCAACATCATCATCAACATCATCATCAACATCATCATCAACATCATCATCAACATCATCATCAACATCATCAGCAACATAACAGCAACATCATCATCAACATCATGAGCAACATCATCAACAACATCATCATCAGCAACATCATCATCAGCAACATCATCATCAGCAACATCATCATCATCATCATCATCATCATCATCTTCATCATCATCATCATCATCATCATCATCATCATCATCATCATCATCATCATCATCATCATCATCATCATCATCATCATCATCATCATCATCATCATCATCATCATCATCATCATCATCATCATCATCATCATCATCATCATTATCATCATCATCATGCCCGGAGGCGGTGTTGTACCGCCTCCGGGCATACCACACCGCCTCCGGGCATACAACACCGCCTCCGGGCATACTACACCGCCTCCGGGCATACCACACCGCCTCCGGGCATACAACACCGCCTCCGGGCAAACTACACCGCCTCCGGGCATACCACACCGCCTCCGGGCATACAACACCGCCTCCGGGCATACTACACCGCCTCCGGGCATACCACACCGCCTCCGGGCATACAACACCGCCTCCGGGCATACTACACCGCCTCCGGGCATACCACACCGCCTCCGGGCATACAACACCGCCTCCGGGCATACAACACCGCCTCCGGGCATACCACACCGCCTCCGGGCATACAACACCGCCTCCGGGCATACTACACCGCCTCCGGGCATACCACACCGCCTCCGGGCATACAACACCGCCTCCGGGCATACTGCACCGCCTCCGGGCATACCACACCGCCTCCGGGCATACAACACCGCCTCCGGGCATACTACACCGCCTCCGGGCATACCAGACCGCCTCAGGGCATACAACACCGCCTCCGGGCATACAACACCGCCTCCGGGCATACCACACCGCCTCCGGGCATACAACACCGCCTCCGGGCATACAACACCGCCTCCGGGCATACCACACCGCCTCCGGGCATACAACACCGCCTCCGGGCATACAACACCGCCTCCGGGCATACCACACCGTCTCACGTCATCATCAGCAACATCATCAGCAACATCATCAGCAACATCACC
>JAXIVJ010002321.1:0-5000 GCA_036785665.1 Chirona hameri
TAGGCGTAATGTTAAAATCCAAAATGTTGGGGCGGCTGCCCCCCCCCCCCCCCCCCCCCGGCTCCTACGCCTATGGTTCCTGGTGGTCAATAGCAGAGAGAATGTGATTTATAACGTAGGTAAACAACCGTTGTGAGGACCCGAAACAAGTTTCGGGCGCCCGAAGCTTCTTCTAAAAGGGGCTCACTAGCCCTGTGTCGAAATTACTTAGCGTAGCGAGGTAATTCTTTCACCACAACCCGTTTTTTCGATCTGCTCTACAAATCTGCTATCCAGTACAAAACCCCATGTTTAAGGTGAACTATTCCCTTTAACCATATGCCTTAGCAGCATTTTTATTATTTTCGAATAACCCCCCCCCCCCCCCAGTGAGAATTCCTTAGCCGATGCCCTGCTGACTAGTCTCAGATCGCGTCATGCTAAAATTGCAGCCTTTAGGCTGCGCCGCAGCACCTACTTGTAATGCGGGGCAGTCTACCCTGACTACCCGACGGCCTCCGTTGATTTGTAGTGGTCCTTTCTGAAGGCTGATATCTGGAAGCGAGCAATGCCAAAACTCTCGCTGGAGACTGATGACTGATGAACAGAGACTGATGTGCCAGCCAGGAAAAGCAGAGGACATGCCAGATAACCAGGGGATCTAGATTCTAGAGGCCAGTCAAGTTTCGACAACTTCGACCCTGGCCTCGGCGCAGCACCGATTTTTCTGGCGGGAACTGGGAAGTGGGAAGGGCGCTATAATCGAGGAGCGAAACATACAACAATTATGTTACTTGGAGCCTTCATCGTAATTGTTTCACTGGCGGATCCCGCCTCCCAATATGGGGGGCTAATTTCACTGGGGGCCTTCCGGACCCCAGGGGCCTCCATATGACCTAAAAGGTATCCCATTTTTCCCTTTGCGGACTTGGGTTATTCTTTTCTCTCGCTATGCTAGTATTACGCGTAAGGACGTGACAATTAAGTGCAAAAATAAAATTCATGGATATTTGCCTCCAAATATCTAAAATTTTGGCATTTTACATGCTATTCTATATACAAATTATGTATTCGCTAATACCTTTTGACTGAATAAAGTTATAAGGGCACGGTAAACGACATTTTGTTGTTATCATCAAGACGCGTTGAATGCTGTGCAGCATGATGTCTTTATGACATTTGATGACCTTGACCTAATGTCATGGTCACGGCGCAGTCACCTTTCCAATTTTGACCTACACGGCGATGTTATATATCTTTGAACTTTTGTTGAAGATAGGAATTCATTGGTATGAAAATAATTGCGCGATCGTTGATGATTATAAAGCAAACTGAGACATTTTGGGGATCTCTTTACGCCGAGAAAGAAGTTATGAAGTTACTATTCGACATTCAAATTAAAATGAATTTAGATGTTGCTATTGAAGATGAGGCGTTATTTAAGCACAATCGAATTCCTCGCAACAAGACAAGTTGTAAGATATATAACATCGCCACAAAGGCCACAATTGGAAACCTAACCTTGAACCTTGACATCGACCTTAGGCGAAGGTCACCAAATGTTAGACAAAGGTTATACACATTCATTACATACATCCAACGCGTCTTGACGAAAATAAAAAATGGTGTCCATTTGACCTTTTTATCTTTATTCGGTCAAAAGTTATTGGAGAATAACATCTTTCACAAAACATGGCAAAATTTAGCATATTTGAAGACAAATACCATCATTTTTTTATGTTTGAACGACACTTCTTTACACTTAACAATGATAAAGTAAAAATAGGAAATACAATTGGCTTGGGTATCTAAAAAAAATAAAAAAAATACTAACTTTGAAATTTAAGGTCAAGGTCATCGTATGTCAGAAAGAGGTCATGCTGCAGAGCATTCAACTCGTCTTGATGAGAACAGCAAAATGACGTTTACCGTACCAATCTAGTTGTATTCAGTCAAAATTTATTAGCGAATAACATATTTATATATATATATATATATATATATATATATATATATATATATATATATATATATTATATATATATATATATATATATATATACATACATACATTATATATATATATATATATATATATATATATATATATATATATATTATATATATATATATATATATATATATATATAATATATATAATATATATATATATATATATATATATATTATATATATATATATATATATATATATATATATATATATATATATATATATATATATATATATATATATATATATATATATATATATATAATATATATATATATATATATATATATATATATATATATATATATATATATATATACATATATATATATATATATATATATATATATATATATATATATATATATATATATATATATATATATATATATATATATATCTATCTATCTATCTATATATATATATATATATATATATATATATATATATATATATATATATATATATATATATATATATATATATATATATATATATATCTATCTATCTATCTATCTATATATATATATATATATATATATATATATATATATATATATATATATATATATATATATATATATATATATATATATATATATATATGCATTGTTCATTGAAAACAACAGATGCCTTTGCATTGACTATTTTTCGAGACGTGTTTTCGATGTTCCTCAAAGCTCGCTTTCCTTCAGTTGATAGGTCATGTAGTATAGTGCCGAAGTTCATCACCGCACACCATAATATTACAGCACAAATTGGGGACATTATTTACATCTTTCTAACGTTCCGTGAGTCGACTCTCACATCTTCAGAGAATATAACAAGTTTGCCGCTAATTAACAGTTACACAAATTACATGTTTCGTGGATCGTATTTACATCGAATGTTAAGCAGAACGTACAATAACCCCAAAAAAACGTATTTGAAATAAATGCTATGTGATAATGGGTACTCGAGACAAAAACATCGCACATCTTCTTTTTTTGCAACTTTAAGTTTAAAAATAATATAGATACATTGAAAAACACAGATCTAACCAATAACCAATAATAAACATAAGCCGACGATACAACCGTTCAAACAACAGTTCAGATAAGTACACTCAAGGACAATGATCAAGTATAAGTACGCCCGCTGCTAGGAACGCGGTCGCGGGAGCCGGGTGGTGGTCCTCCAAGTAATTGGAGGGTCCCTCGTGCGTTGACTTGCTTGTTGATTGAAGGATCCATTTCTCGTATGAAAATAGCCTCCAGCGCTATTAAGCGCCGCTTATCCTGTGCCTTCGTCAGAATCTTGGTGTTCTGGGTCATAAGCTGCCGAGTCAGACTTTCATGGTGGTGCTGTAGTGTATGGGTAAGGGGTCCGCCTTGTTGTATGTGCATAGTTATGCGTCTTGTCAGTGATGTAGTTGTGTTGCCAATGTATGCACTGCAGGGTAGGAGCGCGCAGTCTCCCAATGTACATTTATTGTGATACACGACGTTTGTCTGTTTAAGGGCCGTTGAGTCACTAGACATGTTGTTTTTCACAATCAAAGAAGTCTTCGGATTTGTATAGTAAATGTTTAGTTTGACTTTATCTGTTGTCTCTATAGGTTTGCAGTTTCGCTGTATGATGTTATGTAATGCCTTTTCATCCGCTCGGTATCCTGGAGACATAGCGTTCTTGTAGAACAAATGGTAGGTAGTCCCCTGTGACGTCGTAGCAGGCTGCTCTCTTAGAAAGAGCAAGTTTTACCTTACGTTCTACGACTGATATCGGGTAGTTGTTATCAGCAAGTATTTGTTTGACTCATTTTAGCTCTTGATGAACTAGTTTCCAAGTCGAGCAGTGCGTAAGCGCTCGGTGGACATACGCTTTGATGACACTATTTTTATATCGATCAGGATATTCGCTAGCGCCTGTCATACACCGAAACTGCAAACCTATAAAGACAACATATAAAGTCAAACTAAACATTTACTATACAAATCCGAAGACTTCTTCTTTGATTGTGAAAAACAACATGTCTAGTGACCCAACTGCCCTTAAACAGACAAACGTCGTGTATCACTATAAATGTACATTGGGAGACTGCGCGCTCCTACCCTGCAGTGCATACATTGGCAACACAACTACATCACTGACAAGACGCATAACGGCGGCCGCACACTACGCATTCGGCGCCCGATATCACTGCGAAATTCCGCCTCGGAAAATCGCGGCGATACCGCTGAATATCGTCCATATTCCGGCGGATTCGGCGCTGTCTGCTCGCGAGATTCCGCCCCGCCGACCTACAGCATGTCGCAACCTGTGCCTACAGCCTGTTCCAAGGTAAATTAATGATAACCATTGTTCGACGAAGATGTAAGTTTAGAATCACGAAACCTTTACACAATAAATTTCACAGCGGCAAGAGCATGCTGTGCACAATTTGTACCTGTCTTGCATAGATTCGCCACTGTTAGCCTGATCAATTTTGTTGTCCGCGGCTCCGCGGCGTTCAGTCGCGGAAAAAAGCTCGTTCGAATCAGCTTTTTTCCGCTGGTCCGCAAATGGCCGGCCGACGACATTCGTCCGCGATTTTTAACGTTTCGGCTGACGCGAAGGCGGAAAGTCGCTAAAGATGCGCGGAAAGTCGTAGCGATATCGCGACCTCCGCGCGCCGAATGGCCTAGTGTGCGGCCACCTTAACTATGCACCTAGAACAAGGCCCTTACCCATACACTACAGCACCACCAGGAAAGTCTGACTCGGCAGCTTATGACCCAGAACACAAAGATTCTGACGAAGGCACAGGATAAGCGGCGCTTAATAACGCTGGAGGCTATTTTCATACGAGAAATAGATCCTTCAATCAACAAGCAAGTCAACGCACGAGGGACCCTCCAATTACTTGGAGGACCACCACCCGGCTCCCGCGACCGCGTTCCTAGCAGCGGGCGTACGTATACTTGATCATTGTCCTTGAGTGTACTTATCTGAACTGTTGTTTGAACGGTTGTATCGTCGGCTTATGTTTA